>JAODPA010110479.1:0-19629 GCA_025585075.1 Nepenthes mirabilis
TCACGATGCTCTAAGTCCTCAAAAAGCCTTCAGAAGCTTTTCCCTGGTCTACTCCTGTTCATCAGGCAAGAGCTCTACTGTCTCATCTGGAAGGGGGAAAAAATACTAAAACAGTGAGCCGAGGCCCAGCAAGGTACATGCATTTGCACAGTAAAACCATGATGCAGAACAGTCATGTAACGGTGCGGAACAGAACGGTTCTGACAGAAGGTAATTCAGGAAACATGAAAATCATACTTTGACAGTAATACCTTTCATATATCAGAAATCAGTTCTCGGTAAACAGAATCGGTAACAGTAAACTGTAATCGGTACAGTAACCAATAACGGGAGTCAGTAAACAGGAGCCAATAACGAAAATCAGAAATCAGGAATCGAAAAGCAGTAACATATCAGAACAGTACAGAACTTGCTAGCGTACCCTACTAGCCGAGGGGGTGAGTGATCGAGGATAGATTGTGTTCACTCACACAATCCAAGGCTAGAAACAGGGGTATCCCATCTCGAGGGATCGGAACAAGGGGCCACCCGAAGGTAGGCCGGTAACAAAAATTTCCTCCTGACCGTAACGTCCCGAGGGCAGGGCGGACCACAAATAACTCCATGGACAGAGTTATCATCGATTACCACCGGAAAGTCCTAAGGCATGCCGGAGAACCTATCCGAACTGAAGTCAGTACCGAGTCCTAGAATAGCTATAACATAAATAGCCTCTTTCATAATCATAGTTTCAAAATTCACTTTCAGTACATACGGTAACGGTCTAAAAACTCCTTCAGACTAAATTCAACGGTGCATGAAAATTCGTCGGTACAAGTCCGTGCAATTTTTCAGAAACAAATTATACAGGAAGCTTCATTACGATGTCAATTAACTTTCTTATAACTGGAGCTTTGGTTAAAAACCACTAAAACCCTTTCATTTTCGTGCTTAGTACATCGTCAAAACTTCCGGACATAAATCGGTCTCTAAACAAGCCTTATTTCATGAAATCAAAGCCATAAATCCAAATATACATACTTAATCATGCATTTAAACCATAAATCCCCAAAATTTCGTGTTAGGGTTTGGCCATGTTCTCTCAAAGTCAAATTAAACACATAACACAAGTCCATGCATGAAATCGGAGCCAAATACTTCAATGAACATGAACAAACATGAAATCTAGCCGATTAATCGAGGGAAACATGCTTTAACAACATTTTTACAACATTTCCATAAACTTTAACACAAGAAAAACGGTAAAAATGCAAAACGACGTCCGAGGTACACTTGCCTTGTCACGGGCTTTCACCTTTTTAACTGGCTCGAGGTTGGATTCGGGCTCCCGGGTCTCGTTCTCCCTTCTTCTCTCTCTAATTCGGCGCCCTCTCTCTCTCCTCAAACCCTAAAATCACGTGGAAATGAGAAAGAGAGAGCCGCGCGGGTTTTTATATATCGCGCAGCCGCTCGAGCTCTGCTCGAGCGGACAGCGAGCACTCGGCTTTCCACACCCAGCCGCTCGAGCGGCTGGTGCCCAAATTCACTTCTGGATTTACCGCTTGATAGGCCGGCTTGAGCGGCTAGTGAGCGGAGGGATTTGTGCACGCTACTGGTTCTTCCGCCCAATAGGAGGGCTCGAGCCCTCAGCGAGCGCCACTCGGCTGCTTGCTGAATTTTAGGCATTTTTCAACTTTTCACTTTTAACTACCACTTTTTCAATACATGCATAGCCTCTTATTGATATTAATTACCTTAATCATATCTAGTTATTTCATTTTCGGTTTCAGGTCCTCACAGAGAGTGAGATGCCTTAGGTTTGATCTGAATTTTATGCCAAAACTTAGGATAGAGTAAGAAAGATTGAATAAGTAAATGAAGGCGTAAGATGATTGTGAGATCCCGAAATCAAAAAGCGTAAAAATCGGAATAAAATATTCCAACTTAATACTAGAGTATTTTGATAAGGATGAAATTTGGAGTGATTTCATGATGCCGGAGTGATTTAAGGACCGGAAGTGGTTTGCACCACTTGGAGACCGGAGTTGCCTTTTTGATCTCTTGAAGCCACTGAAGGCCGGGGCACTTCATGAAATGACCGGAGTGGCATTATGTGAAGTGAGGCCGAAGTGGCCTGACGACTGAAGTGGCCTTTGTGTGAGGAAAAAGAAGTCCGTCCTCCCTTAGAGTAAAAGAAGTCCGGCCTTTCACTTAAGCTGAAATCGAGTCTGGCCTTGTGTGTTGGTATAGCCGGAGTAGAATTATGGGTGCAAGAAGAATAAAATCCAAAGTTGATGAGAAGGTGATGGACGGAGTGAATAATAAGAGGAAGTTGACCGGATTTGGAGATGTTGACCGAAATTTGAGAGTCAACCGGCAGCATTAGCAATAAATAAGGAGCAGTTGGCCGGAATAAATTAATAGAACTAATGACAAAAGTAGACTTCAGTTAGAATCCAACTAGGCGGCGACCAAAAAGGAGTAGGTAAGCTAATCTAGTTACTCCACCTACGGTCTGCAAACAAGTACGGGAGTAAGTAACTTACCCAACTTACCCCACCTACTCCCTCCCCTATTAAACTAGCGATGGTTGATGGAAAAACGAGGGAACCCGGCAAGCAGTAGGGAAGAAGGGAGTGAAGGAGAGAGCTCCAAGATGGTAAAAATCGACTGTCAGGCAAGGAGGGAAGAATTTTGAGATAGCCCGTCAGGCAAGTGTACCTCAGACACCGTTTTTAAATTCATTGCAAGTGTATTTGCTCCGTTTCTAAATTCATACTTTACTGCAAGTTACTTCGGACGCAGTTTTAAGTTCATGCTTTAAGTATATTGCAAGTGTACTCGGCTCTGCTTTTAAGCTCATGTTTTGAGAATGTTGAAGCGTACTCTATTTTTTTAAGTTCCTACTTTCTGCATTGAATATCCACCGTCTGTAATGTAAAACGAGTTCCGTCCTTTTTGATGAAAAAGTACTCCAAAAGAACTCTGGCCTTAAACGAACTCTCGCCTTAATATGAAAATGAGCTCTGACTTTAAGAAGAACTGTGGCCTTAATTTAAAATGAACTCCGTCCCTTTTAATGAAAATGCACTCCGTCCTGATAGTAAAAAGGCGCTCCGTCCCAACAGCACTCCGGCCTCTATGAAAGAATGAACTCTGGCTTTTTAAGTTTACGCACTCCAGCCATTATGAAAGAAAGAACTCTGGTTTTTAAGAGGAAAATGCACTCTGGCTTTTAAAAGGGAAAAGCACTCCGATTTTTAAGAAAGAAAAGAACTCCGGCTTTTAATGAACTCCCGCCTTAATGTGAAATGAACGGCTTTTAATGAACTCCGTCCAAAAGACACTACGGCTTTTTAAGAAGGCACTCCGTCCAAAATGCTCTCTGTCTAAAATGCACTCCGTCCAAAAGGCACTCCGGCTTTTTAAGAAAAAGGCACTCCGTCAAAAATGCACTCCGTCCTGTTAATAAAAAGCACTCCGTCCAGTTGTGAAAAGAACTCCGCCCTTTGAGTAAAATGCACTCCATCCCGTCAGTGAAAAGCACTCCGTCCCTTTGAGTAAAATGCACTCCGTCCGAAAAAAAGTCCATCCAAAAAGGAGCTCCGTCCTTTTGAAAGTACTCCGTCTATTTCAGAAAAAGAACTCCGCCCTTTTTTAGGAAAAAGTACTCCGTCTGTTTTAGAAAAAGAACTTCGTCCTGTTGATAAAAAGCACTCCGTCCTTTGTGTAAAAAGAACTCCATCCTATTGATGGAAAGCACTCTGTCCTTTGTGTAAAAAGAACTCCGTCCTATTGATGAAAAGAACTCCGTCCAAAAGAGCTCCGTCCCTTAAGAAAAGTACACCGTCCAAAAAGAGCTCCGCCCGATTGAAACCAAGATCTCTGGCTTTTTGAGCACTCTAGAACTCCTGCTTTTGCACTAAAAATGAATTTCGAATCCAAACTGAAAATGAGCTCCGGATTGTACTGAAAATAAAACCGGCTTCAAAAGAGCTCCGGCCCTTGATAAAAATCTACCTCGGTCCCCAGTAAAATATGTTTCCGAAAATATGTCCGGCCTTTCCTTGATAAGAATCTGCACCGGTCCCAAGTATAATATGTGGATACCTAAAAATAGCTAAAGATATATTATGCAAGTCTGATTTCAATAAGGGGTTTTTGATAAAAGATGAATGATAGCCGTCCTCGGGGCTTGGTACATGGACGTAATAATAGCCGTCATCGGGGCTTGGTACACGGAGGTAATGATAGCCGTCATCGGGGCTTGGTACACGGAGGTAATGATAGCCGTCCTCGGGGCTTGGTACACGGAGGTAATGATAGCCGTCCTCGGGGCTTGGTACAAGGAGAAAATGATAGCCGTCCTCGGGGCTTGGTACAAAGAGGGGAATAATATAAAGTACCGATATGTTATATTACAGTAAAATGATGATAATGTATGGTACAATGAAAAGATGATAATGAATCGTATACAGTGAAAAGATGATAGAGTGAGTAGTATAGAGTATTGTTTTTAGTTTTACCATGCATCAGTAAAGTTTATAATTATCGTTTTACAGTCTATAGTGTAATGATTTATGAAGCATGAGATTTGATATCGTTTGATTAAACATTCGGATTCTGCATGATTATATGATCGTTTTGGCATAACCGTTTTACAGTTCATATGCATGTATTTTGTTGGGCCTCGGCTCACTGTTTTATATTTTTCCCCCTACAGATGAAGCTTTAGAACTTGTGCCTGACGAGTTGGAGTGATTAGAGCTTGTCTGAAGGATTATTAAAGACCTCAGAAACTTATTTTGGAGAAATATCATTGTAATGACTTGATGGACTTCTATGGTTAAATATTTTTGGCTATGTATTCGGAAATGAATATCTTGGAATGAATATGAATGCTTCCGCAAGTACTAGAATAACTTCCGCTATACTTATTATGGGTAAAAGTATATGTGTCCTAGATGGCATCTGTGATCTTGTGTTACGCCCAATTGGTTTAGTTTGGGTTTTCAATTTTGTTTCTATTTGACGGAAGCTTTGAGGACAAAAAAAAAATCCGTTCCGTCACAATGATTAAGTTAGATTGGATAGTTCAAATTATTCTAGTTTGTATAACTAGAACTAAGTCAGGATCAGTTGTTAAGTTGATCGTCTAGTTACGGTGTCCTAGCTAGTATCTTAATCAAGTTAAGTTGATTCACTTAGATTAGGACTAAGTTAGGATCTGTTAGTTATATTTGACCGCATAGCATACATTGTTCTGGTTAATGTTCGAGTTGAGTTGTGATCTAACCCATATCGATCTAACTACTCCTATTTGTCTGGAATCAGCTTTATAGTTTCATCTAAATGGGAAAAAAAACATAGTGAGTTGAACCCATCAAGGTACCATAAAAACAACATGCAAAAGAAATCTCTTTCAAATAAAGCATAAGTACAGTAAAACAAAGGTCACGATATTTATCGATGAACAATGATGTACATGGAGTCATGGGAAAAAAATAAATCCATGTAAACGTGTGCCGAAAAATCATAAATCAGTTTCAAATCTCACTTATTCTTCAAAATTCTAGTTGGTTATTCCATGGACCCAATTAGTATACCCTACTAGTCGACGGGACGAATAATCGATGATAGATTATATTCAATTTACACAATCAAAGGTCAAAGGTTCGATAATATTTATTTTCATTTCATTTCATCCATGATTCAAAGGTTCAAAAGTTCGATAGTCTCTATCCTTTGATTACGTCCCGAGGAGAGGCGGACCACATATCACTTTATGGATGAATTTATCCTCGATTACCACTGTAACGTTCTAAGGCATATAAGAGAATCTTATCTGACTATATGACAATTCTAGGTTCAAATTTTTTACCCGTTTAACTTAACTTAATGCATTTCTCATAATTTCATAGTCAAAATTTATCATATCTAAAGGCCAAATCCAAATTCATACAGTCAATCCTTCAAAGAGCTTCAGAGCTTTCGCAAAAATTAAATAGTACAGTTCCATGTGAAATTTTCCAATAAAATTAGCTCATAAAACATTAACATTTTCCAAAATCACATTTACATCTCAATATTTAAGAAACTTAAACACCAAATTCGTAATTTTCATTCTAGGGTTTCATGCAAAGCTTCTAGATATAAATCGAACACCGAACGCATGTTTATTCATAAAATCGAAGCCATAAATCATGATACATAAGGGTAAATATGATGTCTATTCGTAAAAGTTAGAAAGACATGCACTATTAACATCAAATTATGGAGGAAAGGGGTTTTAGAGTGTTAATACCAAAATGGAGATATTAAAAAGCGATAAAAATGGAAAACAGCATTCGAGGTACACTTGCCATAACTTGATTAATTGATTTTTTTACTCTAATCGGATCGTATATGATTTGGATCTTCTCCTCCTTCTCTCTTCCTCCATGTTTTTGCTGTTCGTGCCCCAAAGCCCTCTCCCCTCTCCATTTTTTATAAATTAAAAATTAAATTCGGTGGGATGATGTGAGATCTGAAATCAAGATGTTGACCGGTGTCATGAGGTTGACCATCGTCGAGATGTTGGCCAACATCAAGACATTGACCAGCGTCAAAATGTTGACCGAAAGGTTGACCAAAGGGTTGACCAATTTTTAGAAATGTTGACCGACCTTGAATAAGAAAAAAGAAACGTTGGCCGGCTTTGAGTAAAAGGTGGCCGGATTAGAGTAGGAATCATTGACCAAAAAAATTGACCAATAGAAAGGTTGGCCGATTTTGAAGAAAATGTTGACCAGCTAGAATTGACTACCGAATTCAGAAATTTTGACCAGGATAAATTAAAGGTAAACTAAAGGCAAGGGCCAACTATGTTGTTTAGATGGCTAGATCCCAACTAGTTCCAAATCTAATCAGAGCAAGTGTACTACCCCAATAACCTTCTAGATGAAAGTACCAAATAAGTAACTTACCCCACTCACTTCCACCTAACCCCTGAAGGGAAGTACTAAGTAGGTAACCCACCCCACTTCACCTAATCCCTCCTCTTTATATACTGTGCTTTAGTTGAGAGACGGGTGAGGAAGAAGGGTAAGGAGTAAAGAAGGAGAAAAAGCTTGAAGTCAGTCAGAGTGGGCGGTCAACAGTCAGACAAGAATACCTTTCCTTTTTAAACCCAGATTTTATAAACATTTCTAAGGTAAGTGTACTCCCCCTTTTTAAATTCACATTTTAAGTATACTTCTGCTTTCAAGTCCCGGCTTTAAGAAAAATTACAAGTGTTCTCTTCAAATTAAAATGCTTCAGCACATAGTATATTAGACTTGCCATTTTAATTACTGCTTGATAAGTTGTATATCTGAAGTCATGCTTGCTGTATGATTGGATTGAAAATATGATTTTGACTTCATGGTTAATTCTTGCTTTTTGCTTTCTGTTTTTCACTTTCTGCTCAACTTATGATTGAACTTGAAATATGTAAAGATGAAGAAGTAAACCAGCTTTGAGTCATAATGTTATAATAAAGAATTATTGACCGAAATGAGATTTATGGATTTGAAACCGACTTCATGTCAACTAAAAGTCATTATATTTGATCGGAATAAGAAAAATGAATTTGAAATCGGCTTTGTAATATGACAACTAAAAGTTTTGTGAACTAACGAAAAAGTGAACCAGCCTTATGACAAGATAAATAAGATTAGACTTTAGCACTGGGAGATAAAGTTCTCTGGCATGCCTCTGAATATTATGGTGGTAATAGAGGATAACGAAGTGAGAGCCATCCTCAGGGCTTTGTACAAGGAGGAAGTGAGAGCCGTCATCGGGGATTTATACAAGGAGGTATTACCATGATTGTGCGGAGATGTGTACAATCTATCCTCGATTATTGCCTTCTCCGCTAGCGATGTCCTTTACCGATAATAAAAAAAGAAAAAAGAAATTTCTATAATAAGATCGACTTTATTTTCTGTCCCGATTTCCAGAATTGACTACTCTGACTTTCTTGATTACTTTTGCATTATGTATCTGCTATGATCCAGTCAACTGTTATTTTATAATATTTATGTTACATATGCATAAATACTTTACAAAAAATCTGCATGTACTTTGTTGAGCTCCGACTCATTATTTTTCTATTTTCCTCCTCCAAATTAAGCTATAGAGCTTGTGAGGTTCCGTGTCTAAAAATATAATAAATACGAGGAAATCAATATGATAATAATTAATACTAGACCTATTAAATGTATGAGCATGCGCATCGGAAGAAAAATCAGGTTGTAAATTGTTGAAATGCAGCTAGCAGACTGCACCTGCTATGCGCTCGAGCGCAAAAAGCAGTGGCACAAGCAGCAGGCCGCACCTGCTACACGCTCGAGCTTTGCTCGAGCGGCAAAATCTAGTAGCTTCCCCGCCCACTGAGTGCCGCTCGCTCGGTGAGTAAAGGCAGCGCTTGCCGCTCGCTCGCCCGGCGCTCTAGCGCCCCAACTGGTATAAAGATGTGACTTGCTTCACATTCCTTCCACTTTTCTCATTTCCAGAGGGTTTTTTGGAGAGGAGGAGAGAGAAAGAGCATCGGTTTTAGAGAAAGAAAGGAGGCGATCGAGCCGTAGAGTCCGAATCCGCTCAGGAGCTAGTTATAAAAGTGATAGCACGTGTCGAGGCAAGTGTTCTTATACTCACTAACTTTCCTCTTTTGATATTTTTTAGTTATTGTCGAGTATTTTCGTCTCGATACCCACCCAAACCATGAAAAATGTGATACCCGTGACTTGAGATCAAGAATTATATAATTTATTATCCGATTTACTCACCGATCTAATCGGTGGAGTACCGTCAAGGCCAAACCTACGGGAAATTGGGGGTTTTCCATTTTTGCACCTCGTTTCATTAAATTGAGCCCAAAATGTGAATCCCCACGTCCCAAATACGTATATACGTCGGCCGCGTGATCGATCTCGCATGTTTCGACCCGTTCGTAGCGTCCGGGCTCTCTAAACTGTTCACCCGAGACATAAAAGGAAAATTGCATATTTTTACCTTTATAAAATGTTGAAATGGCTTTAGAATATGAATTCCTGCATCCCAAAAGTAAGTATGTGTTGACCGGACGATCGATTCCGCAAAATTTGATCCGTTCGCAGCGTCTGAGCCCTCTAAAAGTGGCCTAACAATGTTCATCTAAAATTGAAAGGTAAGTGTACATGCTTTAGCTCTCTTCAATTGTGATGGAACTTATGACTAAATGTTGTGTCAAATTGTAAGCTCCAAAATGTGTAATTGTGCACCGGGAGCAAGGGGATGCGTCCCGGGGGCTTCTAAGGTGGTGTTTGACCCACGGAGGTAAGTATAATCAAACTCTCTTACGAGTTGAACTTATTTGTTGAAAGATCTAAGCTCCAAATGAAAGAAAGGAACCGAACGAGTAAATAAAAGGGAATCCATAAAGTGTAAGTGATGGATTTGGTCTCCCGGTTGGAGACATGTGACGGGAATGTGATTTTCCGGTTTGAGAATGTATATGGCAATGATGGATTCCCCTTCAAAGATTAAGACTAATCTTAAAATTAGGATCACGGATCATAGGGGTAGTACCCTTTAGCTTACCATGTATATCACGATGGGAACCCAAGGAATACTCCGGCTGCTCCTGGGGGTGGGTGATGTGCAGGGTACGCTTTAGGATGCTGCTGTGAAAGAACGAGGACTACCTTGGTCTCCGAGGGATATGGGGCGATTGAGATGGCCGAGTGCTGCAAGCCTAAAATATAGCCGATGGTCGAGTGCTGTAGACCTAAAATATTACCGATGATTTAGTGTTGTAAATCTAAAATGTAGCCGATGGTCGAGTGTTGCAGACCTAAAATGTAGCCGGCCTTAGAATGTGTGGCAGACACATTCCTTTCCTCATCCTCTCACATTGTTGGTTAGTACGATCTACTAGCTCGAATCCGCAAAGATTGATGAAAGCAATGAAAGTGAATGTATGTAATTAGGGTAAACATGCCAACTAAATGATTCCCGATACTCCCTCTCCTCGCATGCTTTTTTTACCCAAGTTATATGATTTTTCCTGCCCAATTACTGTCTTTTCTGTAAATTATTGTAGTTAGTGATGTATAATTTTATTTGTTGGGTTGTACGCTCACCCTTACTATATCTTTCAGATGAGAACACATTGATGCTCGACGAGATAGAATAGACCATAGAATTGCGATTGACAGTTGATATTGCACGCAGGACTCGGGGCTGGGACTTAGCTGATTTTTGTGTATGAAACAGGAATTTTGGTCCTACTTTTGTAAACTGTATAAAACATATATGATGATGATTAATGATGTTTAGCATGAATGAATGAAGGATTAGTTCCGCTGTATATTGTGGTTTTATACTTCCGCAGGTCCTTCTCATTGTGGTTATGATCGAGGTTCCTAGTTGGCATCCTTTTCCACCGGCATTATATTGGAGTTATGATGTTGGTGTCATCTCGGTTGATGCGGCGATTAGATCCTGTGTAGTGTGTTGAGTATTAAGACTTATAGTTTTATTGTGAATGGTTGTAGATTATTGTGCAGGGATTGATTTATAGGAGTTTGTATTTTGGCAAACAATCGATTTACAAACGGAACTCTACCCAATTTTCTACAGAAAATAATAATTTTTTTTTGGAATACTAGTTTAATTTTATCCTTGATGGCGGTTATTTAAGGAAAATAACCCGGTCCATCACAGAGCTCGTGCCTGATAAGATGGAGTGACTAGAGTGCCGTCTAAATGATTCTAAGGACTCGGAAGCATATTTTAGAGTTACCAAGGAAGAAGCAGCTTTATTGTAATGATCCGATTAAAATATATAAATTTTTATAATTGAACTTTTATGACTATGTACGCATAAATGAGTTTTATGGGTATGAATGTGAATGCTTCGGTAGGTTATTAGATTGGCCTCCGCTATATATTTTATGGATATCGTGTATGGGTTCTAGATGGTATCTGTGATGCTGTGATTGGGAGACATGACCAGCCCGAACCAGATCACAGAAATCTTAGTGTCAGTTCCGGGAGGTCGCTGGCAGAATGCAAAAGAAAAAAATTTATTCCATCACAATTGGTATCAAAGATATGAGATGCCTTAGGAATTGATCGATCGAAAATGCGGAAGCATAGGTTTGAATCTTTGTACTGAATTTTCGTAAGAAGTAGGCCAGGGTAACTTAGGCGACTAGAGTCCTAAAGAAGCTTGGATCCTAGGCTGGGTTCAATTTTAATGAGCTGATGGATATTTTCTTTTCCTGAGATTATAATATCGTGCTTGTCTTGATTTTAGGATGGCTAGTGGAAGAGGAAGAAACAATGACCGTAATACACCCTATGATCGGGAGGACGCCTATATAGATCTATTGGAAAGAATGACCAACGTAGTGGAGTCGGTCGAGCATAGGCATATGGCTCCGTTCCCTATGACCGAGCCAGCTCCGGCCATCTTGGCTCCAACCATGTATGATCGGCTCACGGCGGCAAAGCGGACAGTTGGTGGGGCATGAGGAAGAGAGCACTAGGAGTGTCTGACGAGATGATCACTTGGGATATGTTTGAGGAAGTTTTTCTAGAGATATTTTTTGTCCAATCTCCGGGATCAAAAGGAGATGGAATTCATGAGATTGAGGCAAGGCAGTATGTCGGTGACTGAGTACGATGCTAAATTCACTGAGCTGTCCCGATTCTCAACTTATTATGTAGAAGACGAATTAAGAAAGGCAAAGAAGTTTCAGCAAGGACTGCAGGATGATATCAGGAAACAACTGTACACATTAAAACTTGAGACGTATGCCGATATACTGTACAAAGCAGTCATTTACGAAAAAGAAGTGGAGATAGAGAAATTCTACACAAAGAAGGCGGTTAGCCAGGTAGGCGTTGGTGTCGGACTTGCTGGGGGATCCTTTTGATCATCCAAGAAGACAAGGACGAACGATAAAGGAAAGGGTGTTGTGCCGGCTCAGTCGATGACTGATTCAAGGATGTCGGTTGCGCACTACACCACCTGTGGGAGGATGTATCTGGGCCACGTGTGCCGTCGGATGACAGGAGCTTGTTTGAAATGCAAACAGTAAGGTTACTTAATCAAGGATTACCTGAGACTAGAAGGGAGAAAGCCTACTATTCTGGCTAAGGCCTTTGCAGTAACTATTCAGGAACCGGAGGCATCGCCAAATGTCATGGAAGGTACTCTTTCTGTCTGTGGAGTTCTTGTATCTATCTTATTTGACTCAGGATCTACCTACTCTTTTATTTCTCCACGATTTGCATGCCTTATTGCCACTACCCATGACATATTGGATTATGAATTGTTTGTGTGTACCCCTACTAGATTCCCTGTAATTACTGATATTGTATATCGTGGATGCGAAATGGAAGTAGATGGGCAATTTTTAATTATAGATTTGGTGTTACTAAACATGGGAGATTTTGACTTAATTTTGGGGATGGATTGGCTGGCTAAAAACCATGCCACTATTGATTGCTTTATGAAGAGGGTTTATTTTAATATCACTGGGATGAAAACCTTTTTCTTCCAAGGCATTAGGAAGAAGGAGATGCCTGTGTTGATCTTAACCTTACATGCTAAACATCTGGTGAGAAGCGAATGTAAATCTTACTTGGCTTATGCCTGAACCATTGAGAGTCACAAGGTTCTAGCTAAGGACATCCTAGTCGTCCGTGAATTTGAGGATGTATTTCCTGAGGAGTTGCCTAGATTGCCTCTGTATCGAGAGATTGAGTTTGAAATATCTATTGTTTCCAGTGTCAGTCCAGTTTCTATGGCCCCTTATAGAATGGCCCCTGCTGAGTTAAAGGAGCTAAGATTACAATTACAGGAGTTGTTAGACATGGTTTTATCAGGCCGAGTGTGTTACCTTGGAGAGCACCGGCGTTATTTGTAAGGAAGAAAGATGGGTCGTTACGGCTTTGTGTTGATTATCGTGAATCAAACAAAATCATGATCAAAAATAAATATCCTCTGCCGCGTATTGATGATTTGTTTGATCAATTGTAAGGATCTCGGGTGTTCTCAAAGATTGATCTAAGGTCCGGTTATCATCAGTTGAGGATTAAGCCAGAGGATGTGGCAAAAATTGCTTTCTGGACGAGAGATGGCCACTATGAGTTCCTTGTTATGTTCTTTGGGCTTATGAACGCCCCTGTTGTCTTTATGGATCTGATGAAGAGAGTGTTCAGGCAGTATCTAGATAAATTTATGGTGATTTTTATTGATGATATTCTAATCTATTCAAAGAACTATGAGAAGCATGAAACTCATCTAAGGATAGTACTTCAAGTACTCCGTGAGAAAAAGTTGTATGCTAAGTTGGGAAAATGTGAATTCTAGATGGAGAAGGTGATGTTCTGGGGACATGTAATTTCTAATGGTGGTATTTCTATGGATCCAAGGAAAGTAGAGGCTGTTACTAATTGGAGTAAGCTATCTTTTGTAATCGAGGTTAGAAGCTTTCTAAGTATGACAAGTTACAACAGGCTATTTGCGAAAAACTTTTCACAGATTGATATGCCCCTGACTCGATTACTGAAGAAGGAAGTTAAATTTGAATAGATTGAGGAGTGTGATCAGAGCTTTCGGGAGCTAAAGAATCGCCTGACTACTGCCTCAATACTGGTGATTCCTACAGGATTAGGAGGCTTTGAGGGGTACTGTGACGCCTCTAAGGCGGGCATGGGATGTGCATTGATACAGCATGGTAGGGTGATAGCTTACGGGTCTAGACAATTGAAAGTGCATAAAAAGAACTACCATACCCATGATCTAGAGCTGGCTACTGTGGTGTTTGCCTTAAAAATTTGGAGGCATTACCTGTATGGTAAAAAAAATTTGTGTATTCTGATCACAAAAGCCTGAAATATCTATTTTTTCAAAAGGAGCTTAACATGAGGCAACGAAGGTGGCTTGATTTCTTAAAAGACTACGACTGTGAGATACAGTATAAGCCTGAAAAGGCTAATATGGTTGCGGATGCATTAAGTCGACGGTCAGGAATTGTGGCTCGATTGCAAATCAAGCAAATGGAATTATTAGACTATCTGAAACAATGTGATGTCCGACGATATGCTAAGGGCAATAGGATGCTCCTGTCTTATCTTCTGATCCAACCTGAGATTGTTAGTGAAGTTAGGGAGGAGCAAGTTAATGATCCGTTCCTTGTAGAAATTGCAAGTGACTTGAGTAAGGAGTCTCGAGTTAAATTCAGTATTCGAACGGACGGAGTATTGAGGTTTAGAGACCGATTATGTGTGCCAGATGATAAGGAGTTAAAAGAAAAGATTCTAAAGGAAGCCCATTAGTCTAAATATACCATTCACCCTGGAACAAATAAAATGTATCAAGACTTGAAGAAAACTTTCTGGTGGAGGAACATGAAGAGAGACATCATGGCCGACGTGGAGAAATGCCTCGTGTGTCAGCAATTGAAGGTGGAAAGGAGAAAACCTTCCGGGTTGTTACAACCAATGCCAATCTCGAGCTGAAAATGGGAAGATATTGCTATGGATTTTATATCGGGTCTGCCAAGGACTACTAGAAATCACGATACCGTTTGGGTTATAGTTGACCGGTTGGCAAAGTCCGCCCACTTCTTGGCAATCAAGATGAGCTATTTGCGTGATAAGCTGGCTCAACTATATATGAACGAGATCGTGAGACTACATGGAATCCTGCCTCCATTGTATCTGATAGGGATTCCTATTTTGTCTCAAGGTTTTGGAAAAGTTTGCATAAAGAACTAGGGACTGAATTAAAATTTAGTACTGTTTATCATCCTCAGATGGATGGCTAGTTTGAGCGAACTATCTAGATTTTTTAGGATATGTTGAGGGCTTCTGTATTAGAAATGAAAGGCACTTGGAATACTTACCTGGCACTGGCAGAATTTGCTTATAATAATAGTTATCATGCTAGTATTGGCATAACACCTTTTGAGACTCTATATGGAAAGAGATGCAGGTCGTTGATTCATTGAGAAGAAACTGGAGATAAAATGATTTTGGGTTCGAAAATTATAAAGAAAACGGATGAGAAAATTAAACTAATTCATAGTAATTTGATGATCGCTTAAAGCAGACAGAAAAGCTATGCGGATAGAAGGAGGACAGAATTGAGTTTTGAGATAGGAGATTTTATTTTTCTGAAAGTCTCACCATCCAAGGGAACATTGCGGTTTGGAGTGAAGGGTAAACTCAAGCCACGATTTATTGGTCCTTTTGAGGTTCTAGAAAAGATCAGAGAAGTAGCTTATAGATTAACACTACCACCAAGTTTGGCAGAAGTACATGATGTGTTCCATGTATCCATACTCCGGAAGTATGTTTATGATCCTACACACATAATTGAATTCGAACCCTTGGAAATCAACAAGGATTTATCCTACGTCGAGGAGCCACTGCAAATTCTCGACCGGAAAGAGCAAAGGCTACGTACAAGGACGGGTCCTCTGGTGAAGGTACTCTGGAGAAATCACTCACTTGAGGAAGCTACCTGGGAGCAAGAAGAAAAAATCTAGAGCAAGTATCCCCACTTGTTTGATTAAGGTATGTAACTTCATTTAAATTTCGGGGATAAAATTTCTTTAAGTAGGGGAGAATTGTGAGATCGAAAATCAAAGAAGCTTAAAATCAAAGTAAAATATTGCTACTTAAAAATCGTAGTATTTTAATTTCGACTTAAATCGGAGTGGCCTTACACCACTGGAAGACCGGAACTGATGGTAATCAAGATGTTGACCGGTGTCAAGATGTTGAGCGATGTCATGAGGCTGACCAGCGTTGAGATGTTGGCTAATGTCAAGACGTTGACCGGCGTCAAGATGTTGACCAAAAGGTTGAGCTAAGGGTAGACCGACTTTTAGAAATGTTGACCGACCTTGAATAAGAGAAAAGCAACGTTGGCTGGCTTTGAGTAAAAGTTGGCCGGATTATAGTAGGAAGCGTTGACTGAAAAAGTTGACCAATAGAAAGGTTGGACGATTTTGAAAAAAATGTTGACCAGCTGGAATTGAGTACCAAATTCAGAAATTTTGATTAGGATAAATTAAGGGCAAACTAAAGGTAAGAGCCAATTATATTGTTTAGACGGTTAGATCCCAACTAGATCCAAATCTAATCAAAGCAAGTGAACTATCCCAATGACCTTTTAAATGAAAGTACCAAGCAGGTAACTTACCCTACTCACTTCCACCTAACCCCTGAAGGGAGGTACCAAGTAGGTAACCCACCCCACTTACTTCATCTAATCCCTCCTCTTTATATACTGAGTTCCAATTGAGGGACGGGTGTGGAATTTCTGACAAGGAAGAAGGGTAAGGAGTGAAGAAGGAGAAAAAGTTTCAAGTCAGTCGGAGTGGACGGTCAATAGTTAGGCAAGTGTACCTTTTCTTTTTAAACTCAAATTTTTAGAATATTTCTAAGGCAAGTGTACTCCCCCTTTTTAAATTTAGATTTTAAGTATACTTCTATTTTCAAGTCCCGGCCTTAGGAAAAATTATAAGTGTTTTCTTCAGATTTAAATACTTCAGCACATAGTATATCAGACTTGCCGTTTTAATTACTACTTGATCAGCTGTATCTCTGAAGTCATGCTTGCTGTACGATCGGATTGAAAATATGATTTAGATTTCATGGTTAATTCATGCCTTTTACTTTTTGTTTTTCGCTTTCTATTCAACTTATGATTGAATTTGAATTGTATAAAGATGAAGAAGTAAACCAGCTTTGAGTTATAATGTTATAATAAATGATTATTGACCGGAATGAGATTTATGAATTTGAAACCGTTTCATGTCAACTGAAAGTTTTTATACTTGACCGGAATAAGAAAAATAAATTTAAAATCGACTTTGTAATATGACAACCGAAAGTTTTGTGCCGGCCTGGAATGTGAACTAAAGAAAAAAGGAACCAGCCTTATGACAAGATAAATAAGATTGGACTTTAGAATTGGAAGATAAAGTTCTCTAGCATGCTTTAAAATATTACGGTGGTAATCATGGAAAACGAAGTGAGAGTCGTCCTCGGGGCTTTGTATAAGGAGGAAGTGGGAACCATTGTCGGGGCTTCGTATAAGGAGGTATTGCCGTGATTGTGAGGAGATGTGTATAATCTATTCTCGATTATTGTCCCCTCCGCTAGTAATGTCCTTTACCGATAATAAAAAAAGAAAAGAGAAATTTCTATAATAAGACTGACTATGTTTTTTTGTCACGATTCACAGAATTGACTGCTCCGACTTTTCTAATTACTTTTGCATTATATATATGTCATGATCCGATCAACTGCTATTTTATAATATTTATGTTACATATGTATAAACGCTTTACGAAAAATCTGCATGTACCTTGTTGAGTTTCAACTCACTATTTTTCTATTTTCCCCCCTCCAGATGAAGCTATAGAGCTCGTGCCTAACGAGATGGAGTGATTAGAATTCCGTCTAAATGATTCTAAGAACTCGGAAGCATATTTTGGAGTTACCATGGAAGAAGCAGCTTTGTTGTAATGATCTAATTGAAATATATGAATTTTTATAATTGGACTTTTATGACTATGTATGCGTAAATGAGTTTTATGGGTATGAATGTGAATACTTCGGCAGATTATTAGATTGGCTTATGCTACATATTTTATGAATATCGTGTATGGGTCCTAAATGGCATCTGTGATCTTATAATTGGGAGGCACAACCAGCTCGGATCAGATCACCGAAACCTTAGTGTCATTTCCAGGAGGTCGCTAGCCGAATGCAAACAAAAATCCATTCCGCCACAGCTGGTTTTCAGACTGGCGCTCGAGTGCCAGTAGGGCGCCCACGTTCTACCATGGTGCCGCCTCAGGCACTCGTCGAGCACCCTTCAGGTGATTGATTCTACTAAATCTACTCAGGCGACACCTCGGGCGCTACTCAGGCAGCGCAGTTCTGTTATTTGTGCCTGGATCGTGCCTCGGGCGTTGTTCAGGCGCCTAGCCCCTTTTTGTGTATTTTGCTTCTGAATCAAATTTCTCCTTATTTTTCCTCAATCAACTTATCCTTAACTTAGTTATATTAACCTAATTACCAGCTCACAGTATTCCTCAAGGATTGTAGTGTCCGTGAGGCGTTTGGCTTAGAAGCGATCGGTATTCTTCGAAATAGGATATGTGAGAGTAGTCTTCAAGGAATTAAGGATAAATTGTCGACCATATCGTTGGATTAACCTCAGATGGGTCTAGTGAGTTATAGTAGAATGTGAGGAAGCTCTAGGATTATATTTCCCCACGACTTGTATGGGTGGTTGGTGAAAAGCCTATGATTAGAATTACTCCACCTATAGTTTGGAGTTAGCCATTGAGGTCATTGCTTTGAGGACTTATAGGTATTGTTTTTGGAGATGGTTATTGTCTAATGATTTTAGGATTTTGAATAGTGTGCCTTAAGAAGAGATAATCATATGCTAGTGCTAGCGGATAAATCTACTTAAAGATTGAGAAGATAAACCCCCGTGTCTTTTAAGGAAGACGGGCATTAGGACCGATAATATGATGTTGGAAGTTTTTGGATTTGTGGCTTTTTGATGTTTCGTAAGAAATGTGGAAGGTGAACTCCAAGTAGGTTCCAATATTGGAGCAAATGGGATGCTGTGCTTTTAATTTGGGCGATAGAATTGTATTTGAAGTATTACAATTATGAAATTATGAGATGGGAGATCCTTGTAGTTTTGCTTTGGGGTTGTGAAAATGACAAAGACTTTGGGTGTTTGGATAAGAGTAGATTAGCTAATGAGGTTGGTTCGTTTATTGTGAAATTGAATAATCCGATCAGAATGAATAAGTTGACCTGTCAGTATGCCAAGGGATGATAAGTTGCTAAATGTTCAAAATTTGAGGTTTTGATGATAACTTGAGGTCGTACCAAAATTCTTAGGATAAATGCTTCAATTATGTTTCCTATGTTGGTTGTAATATGAGGATTATGGGTTTTGCCTTGGATACATCGATACCTTTGGGATTTTCTTGGGTTTGTAGTTGCTATGTAACCTAGGTGTCTGAAATGAATCAACGGCTACGTCTTGCAAGTTGATTTAGAGTGCAAGTAAATAATTAACAGAGTAGCGCAGTGGTAGTATGCGAACCTATAGCCCAAGAATTTGAGGATATGGTTGAGGTTTCAAGTGATCGATTATTTTTGAGGTTTAGGATGAATTGAAGTAAAAGTTCATCGGCTCGTTTGAGGTATTGAATTAAGTTGGAGGAATAGCCAATATAATTTGGGTTGCCCTCAAATCTGGTAGATTACCATGAAGTCTCCCATATATCGATGATTGGGGAACTAAATAAGTGATCGGGTTAAGCCGTTTTGGGGATTAGGAAATTGTCTTATGAAAAGGCTCTAACCAAGATTTGGATAGGAAGCATTAGATATTGGGAATTAGAATGATTCATTTGGTTAAGACTTTCTAGAATAAGTCATTTGATCAATGATGTGACATATGATCGCGAAAAAGGAATTCTACAAGGATTTTTTCCGATTATTGAATTTTATCGTTCGTTAAATTTCAAGAATGAAATTTTTACAAGTGGGGGAGAATATAATATCCCGAATATTTTTACCCTATTT
>JAODPA010110480.1:0-48794 GCA_025585075.1 Nepenthes mirabilis
TCTATTTGTTTAACTTTTTTTTTTTTTTTATCTCTACGTACTTTGAATTATGGACTTTTATGTTAATGTGTTTCCCACTTCAAAGGATCTTATACTTTAAATTGTATTCTTAAAGTCTACTTCTATAGGTCTATAAAGTTCTTCATCCTTATATTGTCTGTTGATTTTACCCCCAATTGGAGTTTTTTGCCTGAAAAATTTTTATTAAATTAACCCTAATTACCATTAGGGTTATAATTCCTAATTTTTTGTTTTCTAATATTACCTAAAAAACACATTTTATTATAACTGTGGGACGTGAAAATGGGACTCTGGGATGACTCGTCAGAAGTACTAAAATGGGAAAATGGAAGAGAAATGAACTTGAACATGTCGACACCCATAAATCCGATTATCCGGCACGCTAGAGGGGCGGAGGGAGAGAGGAGAGAGAAGGGCGTCTACAGCCCAACGGATAACGTCCTCTGCTTTCATGGTCAGGACGGATTGACAAAACTATGTCTTCCTCCCTTCTTCTTCAGCAGCTCACTCACTGCTTCAGTGTCAACCCTCAGGTTTCTCTCTCTCTCTCTCTTCCCTCTCGCTCACGCACACGCACACGCACACGCACAGAAGCTTCACTGTTTTTGATCTCATATTGCATTTTGTAAAACAATCCAGATAACTAGTCATAGCTATGGCTGCGCACCAAGCCGACCCACCTACTCTACTGGCATTAGCAACTCACAGAGAAGCTTTCAACCCTCCAAAGCTTCGGTCGAGACTCCCTCATTCCCACTATTTCAGCCTCCACAAATCGATGACTCTCCTCCTGAGGTAACCTCCCCCTCTGTCTCTCTCATTCATTTTCTAGACTGTGACCTAATTTTGCTCTTAACTGGTGGATTGTAGATGGGGCTAGTAGACCCAGATTTCTACAAGATAGGATACCTTCGAAGCTTCAGAGCTTATGGTGTTGAATTCAAAGAAGGTCCTGATGGTTTCGGAGTGTTTGCTTCCAAGGATGTCGAGCCTCTTCGGCGTGCTAGAGTGAGTGACTTATTGTTTTTTCCCAATTTACCTCAATTGTTTTAATAGCAATTGAATCCACCGCTACGCATTGTGCTTTTGTGCAAATTGTGTTTCACCACTTTCCACTTCCGAATTTTTCATATTTTTTCAAGTTCTATTTTTTGGGAAACTTCCTAAGTACTGACTTCTTCCTTCTATGATTGTTGAAGCGGAGAACTTGTCTATGCTTTTGATTTTTCCTTCTCTGTTTTGTTCGAGGATATGGAATCAAATTCGGAATCGGCATCATGGATACATGTCTAGGGCAGTAGGGATAATTTATTCCTTTTACAAGCAAAGAGTCCATGAAGCCTGTAGGATGTCATGACAAAAAAAAGCAAGTAATTTTTGAAAAAAAAAGTAATATTGAAAAATACGATTTTCGACTGTCGTTTTGCCTTTTTTCCATTAACCCAAAAGAAGCTATAAAATTCAATGAAATGATGCTTCTCTAGTATCTCTCTCAACATATTTCACATCGAAATAATAATTGCAGTGTATTTTGTTCACTTAATTTTTTTGTTTGATTAATTTTTGTTTTCTTCCGTACACAATAAGGCAGATTGTCATGGAGATCCCACTGGAGTTGATGCTAACCATTAGTAAAAAGCTGCCATGGATGTTTTTCCCAGATATCATACCAGTGGGCCATCCAATTTTCGATATCATAAACTCAACTAACCCAGAGGTAATTTTATCTCTCATTGCATAATGTTGGTGATTTAATATATTCTGATGTCATGTTAACTCATCAATTATAAAGTGGCATCAATTTTGCTTCATATCTTTGGATTTAATTTTTGTGGCATCATCGTCTTTGTTCTTATGTTTTGGCTATTTCTTGGTGAATAAAATCAACTCTTGTTAGTATCATGCTTCAGTTAATTTATAATTTAAAGATGATCTTATAATACATTGTGGAACTTGAGAAATGATGTTGCATGTGTTGGGGTCACTCCCACGTGGGAATATGCCAGAGTGAAATTGTTGGAGTAAATTTTGACCGGAAGATCCGGAGTGGCAATTGCCGGAGGAGTAATTACCGGAGCAACCAGGTTGGGCAATAGAAGTCGGTCAATGAGAGATTGATCGGCTGAGAGAAGAAGTTGATCAACGGGATGTTGACCGGACGAGGAGGTACGCAGTATGCATTTTACCCGGTTGGGGCCATTGACCGGCTGAGAAAAGAAGTCGGTCAATGGGATATTGACCGACTAAGGAAGGTACGCAATATGCATTTTACCCGGTTGGGGCAAAATGGCTGGTTGTGCCATTTTTCTAGGTTCATCATTTTGCCAGGATGAGACAAAATGGCCAGTTTAAAGTGTTAATGGCCTGAGGACTACTGTTGAAGGTAACGACCAAGGTGCAGATGATGTCCGAGGTCCTTGGTCAACGCCTGGGAACTGTAAACCCGAAAGTTGGTAGCCTATAACACCTGCTCAATCAGTTTTTTTTTTAGAAAGGGAAAGCTGACTTCCAAAGATGGCACCCGATTGGTTGAGAAGGTCAACTCCTCCCGATAGAATGTTGATTTATAGGTTGGTGGTGATCTGTAGATTGGTGGCAGGTTGCAGAGTTGGTGACAGGTTTTGTCCATACACAACCTGCATATTGGGTAGATGATCTCCGGGCAAAATCCGTATATATATGTATGCATGCTGGGCATGCAAGTGTGCGCAAGTGTGTGCGAAAGGCAGAAGAGAGTAGCAAGAAAAGAAAAACTTAGAGAGAATTGTATTCTTGTTCTTGTTTTGTTCTTAGCTCTTCTAGAGGCTTTTATAGCCAGGGGTTTGTATAACCATTTTCACATAGTGGAATTTGCTTGTGGATTAAGTGTTTCGTAGTTTTTATCTCTTATTTTAGAAAAGGGTTTTTCACCTAAAATTTGTATGTTCTTCCTCTTTCACCCACAACATGTGTGTCTGTGCATTCCTATCCGATCGGCAATCTTTCTCTACAATGTTATCCGACCAACAATTTTTCCAACAAGTGGTATCAGAAACGTGGTACTTTGTGCCGGCTATTCAACGTTGTTGATGGAGGTAGGAAGTAAAATGATTTGCTTAAACAACACTAACTATGACACTTAACAAAATAAGATGTCAGACCTGTTACTTGTGAAGTCGATGCACCTTCTGGTGTTAGCCACTCAAAAGCCTGAGGTGAAATCGGAAGAGGAATGGTCTATTGAGAACAAGCAGGTGTGGGGTTATATACAGCAGTTTGTAGATGATAATGTATATAATCACATTAGAAGTGAAACAAATGCCAAAATACTGTGGGAGAAGTTGGAGGGACTTTATGCCTCCAAAACTGGTAATAACAAGATTTATTACCTGATGAAATTGATGTAGGTGCAATTCAAGGACAGCTCATCCATTGCAGATCACTTGAACGAATTTCAAGGATGTGTGGACCGGTTGAATGGCATGGGCATTAAATTTGATGATGAAATGCTAGGCCTGTGGCTCCTCGCAACCCTGCCAGACTCATGGGAGGTGATTCGTATCACCATTACCAACTCTGTCCCAAATGGCATTGTGACGCTAGAGATAGCCAAAAGAACTGTGTTGAACGAGGAAATGAGACGGCGGTCACAAGGGACCTCCACCTTTCAGCACTTCTAGGTACTCGTCACTGAGTCACGGGGAAGAAGCAAAGGGTGTGGTCCAATGTTTGGAGAAAAGGGCCAGAGCAAGTCACGGTCAATATTTCAAAACATGGAGTACCACTATTGTGGAAAAAATGGTCATATTAAAAAGTATTGTAATAAGTGGAAGCGTGAAAACGCGAAAAAGGAAAACAAATGTGAAATTGGACGAGGTGAGGAAAAGGTCTCGATCTCTATTGTTACTGGAGGTGATCTCCTTCTGACTTGTGAAGTGGATGATGTTGTAAATCTGGCCGAGCAGCAAACCAACTGGGTGGTGGATACTGGCGCATCCATCCACATCATATCTCAGATAGGGCTCTTTACATCTTACACTCTAAATGACTTTGGAGTGCTGAAGATAAGAAACATGGAGACATTTAGAGTTGTTGGCTGGGGTAACATGTCTCTCGTCACCAACAATGGAACTTGTTGCGTCCTGGGTCCCTAGTTGTCGTATGGATTAGGGAGCCTTCGGATTCCTCATTGTCCGGAGGTGATCACAAGCGGGTCCGGTCTCCATCGCTGTTAACCTGAAACTTGTACAACACAACTAACAAACAAGAGGTTAGAGGTTGGCGGGATTTCTCCCACCGAAAACACTCTAACGCTCAAGTCAGTATCCTTCCGCAATAAACGGAAAGGAGGGACACACGCTTAGAGGTGTGCGGAAATATGATGAGTGTGCGGTAGGAGTGTATGTGAGAGTTAAACTCAATAAGCAGTTGGTGGGAGGTCTGGCTCCCTGTATACACCGCAATGGGTGGCTAACTTTAATTGCTTGTGAAAGGCTATGGAAGATGAGAGATGGTCATGAGTTTGAGAGTTAGAGCTTTAGGGAGCGTATGTCTCAATGCCAGGCTCAAATTACCGACTTAGAATTGATCGATCCCCCTCTCCTGCAGAAGGAGATGGGATATATAGGCTCCAGGGAGTGGAGCTTTGGACGCAAGAATCCTTTCTACATCGATTTGCTGGCCGTTGACCTGCTGGTGGCGGTCGGTGGTGTCTGTTGTCGCCTTGTGATGGTGAGGAGACCGTCGTGCATCGCTGGCCACGCTTGATCTGCCTCTCGAATGAGGATTGGTTGGTTAGTTGTAGGGAGCGACACAAGCCGTGGCTAACAGGGTTGTCCTCTTTCTCACTGGCTCGCCTTGCTGCCCTTAGTCTGCCGCCTGCAACTACATTAATGAGTTGCAGGGAGCGCTAATTGGCTACGGCCATTGGACTGCCACGTAGGCTACTTGGAGTCCTAGGCTGAATAGTTGATTTGGGCTGCTGCTTCCTGGATTAGGCCTTGCAAGTTCTGGGCTCCTTCGGGACTAGACCCAATACTAGCCCCCTATACCTGGGTCGACTTGCAGTCGAGACCTGGCATGTCCATGAGGGTCCAGTCGCTCACCATGTGTCCTTCCTTGAGATGCACTGGATTTGTCCTCGTCTGAAGTCGTGCCTTCCCTAGATGATCACGTGGGCTTCCCAGGCACTGCAGAGACTCAATGCCTGAATGAAAGGATTCGCACGCCAAAATCTGGGCCAGCCCTGAGAACTTCTTATTTAGTGATTGACGGTCGTCGGGCGTGGCGCTTCGCTAAAGACGAACAGGTCGCCGGCTTCTCTATAAATAGAGGAGTTCTCCGATTGGTGGGATTCACGCCTTAGCGGATTCTCAAAAAAATAATGAGAACCCCTTGGCTTGCCCCGCTCCTGGCGGGAACCTGTGAAGGAATGGATGGACTTGTTGGAGACTCGGAGCTTCTGCCAGAGACTGTCTTCATGCTCCGACCATGGATACTTCCTCGTGCTAACAAGGGTGGCTCGGCCACTCCTTTGTCATCATACGCCTCCCCGATGGCCATTATGATCACCAGTGTGCTGAATGATCACGACGGAGCTATCCAGGGGTGTTTTGCCCCCAGGATAGTGCGCCGCAGGTGGCCTCGACCGCGCCTGGTTCATCATATGTGCCATTTGGAGAGAAGGTGGAAGGTGGGGTCCCTGTGGGGGGAGTGCGTCATAGCCGCACCCCTACTGGGACTGCTGCTACGGGTGCTGGTTCTGCTGCTGCAGTCATCTCAGGATGAACCTTCGGGGTTTCGCCAACACCGGCAGCTCTGATGCCTGGGCGAATCAGGGTTCTGGCGGGGGCCAGGGTGATCTGATATAGATCACTTTCTCTGATAAGGCTCCAAGCATTTGGGGCGCCATTTTGGACTTCATGTTCCATGCTGTATCTTTTCCTTTCTTCGTACTTTCGCTGTCGCAAGCCTTGTACTTTGTAAAGAAAACTTTGATCAATAAAAGCAGTGGCCTTTGCCTTTATTCTTCTATCTTGTCACATGCGTCTTTTTTTATTTACTAATTTCCGGATTGCTCCTCAGGGGCAATTTGCTCCTTTCGCTTCGTCACGTGCCAATCCACGCGCTTGAGCACTCTCGGTTACTTGCGGTCTGTTTCGCCAGTGTCGTCCCTCGAGTCCTAATGCAGACTGTCAGTAGGAGGACATGGCGAGGAAAGACCGCCGATATCTGCTGCCTTAGGAGTCCAAACGACGCTGGCAGATGTCACATACGTCGGATCGTCTGACGCATTAATTGTGTGGGAGATCATGGGGCCTCGCGTCCTAATGACTTGCCTTGAAAAGGCGCGATGCTTTAGGGATCTGCCACGTGGGGGGAGCCGGTTGGTTCCTTCCCGAAGCGCTTCTTTCTTGGGGCGACGCCGTTTTACTGGGTGATTTTTGGCTATTTAAACGCCTAAATTCCCTTCAAGGACTTTGTGTCCTTTAGCAACTTCGAGATTGTGAAACGTGTGCTATCCTTGCTCTTCTTCGACCCTGATGGAAAGATCGCCTCCCTTGTCAGAGTCTGAGTCATCGCCTGGTCGGTCCGCGAGGGATGCACTCGCCTCGCGGATCCCCAACGATGTTGCACTAGGTGCTGCTGCGGCAGAAGGTCGTGGTTCAGAGACCTCCATCATAGGGCCGATGAGATTTTTGAGGGCGCCGCTATGCTTCGAGATGGATGGGGTGTCCACTTCCTCGAGGCGCAGCAAGCCTAGGAGGATGGATTCCACATTTCAACAGGTAGTCCGAGCTATTGAAGACTTCAACGCCAGGGTGTAGGTTGCGGTCGAAGAGATTGAGTAGACGAGGGCTCGTGCCGCACACTTTGAGAGGGCATGGGTTGAGTCGGAAATAAGGGCATCTAGGCTTGCTGGCACCAATATGCAGGCTCGGGATCGCATTTTAGCTCTTTAGGAGGAATTCGAGTGATTCTGGATGCACTTTGGAGAGGAGCACGCGTGGTTGGAGGCCGAGTTGAGATCAAGGTTTAGGCCGGAGGAGGTGGCCCCTGCACTGGAAAGGAGGTTCCAGGACAGTATCCGTCTTTGCCGGAGGCTAGCCAGGCTGGAGGAGCCAAACTTCCACATCGGCGTCCTGAACTCTCGAAACTCAGGCATCCGGACTCGTGCACACTTGACAGAGTTCACTGCTCTGGATCTTTCTGCACCGAGTGAGGGCGACTAGTTGTAATTTGTGACTGTAGACTGCCTCCTGTGTAAAAAGAATTTATTAACATGTCGCGTAATAAAACTTTTTACTTAACCGTGCGGTTTATTCGTTACTGTTCATCATATTGGCATGATTAACTTGTTCTTCTGGAAGCGTGTCTTGGAAGCCTTGCCGCCGCTAGTCCTGAGGGTCAGAATCAGCATTTAATGCTGGCATGACTATCGGGATTTGGTAGGCGGTCGAAGTGACTGTGATCTAGCACGAGCCATGATTGGCTGCCACTCAGGATTTGAAGCGTTTTTGATGAACGGGCATGTAGCCTGGCCATCAAGTAAAACACCGATTGAGTTTCCCGCGCATTGGCACCCTGTTGCCTATTTAAGTGGCACTCTTCACAGATTTTGCTCTCCACACTTCCTTGCACTGTGAGTCCATAACATAACACTTCCTTAAGACAGAAAAAATGGCAAAGAAGAATTCTCCTTCCTCCTCCCGTGCTTCTCAAATCGTTCGACATGGGGTTGGAAACACTGGGTCTTCCCTGACTGCCAGCGCCATCGTCGCTTTGATGGTGGATTATGGGATTCCCAAGGACATGGCGTACCGCGCTCCTAGCTTGGACGGTAGGGCTAACGCCCCTCCAAAGGTCGTTACGGTCTATGAGCACCATCTGAAAGGGGGGCTCTGCTACCCCATGCCGTGCAACTTGTACGCGCTTGTTGAGCTATTGGGTGTTCCAGTAGCGATGCTTCACCCTAACACCGTCCGTTACTTGGTTTCGCTGTGCATCTTTGCCCACCTTCATACTGGTGCATTTGATGCGAGGGCGACAAAGGTGATCTTTTGTTTCACGGAGTCAGAGGATTGGATCTCTATGTCTCCTCGACCTGGCGTTCACTTTCGAGGAAGTAATTCTGACTCGGTTAAAAACTGGAAGATTCATTTCTTCTTTCTTCAGGAGCCTTCTGATTCGGAGCTCTCTCACGAGTGGGGTCCGATACCACAGTCCTTTCGTGGAGATGCGTCACAGAGGAGATCAAGGATACGTCGGAGTTGGTCGTCACCATCGGTTCTCAGATGGAGACGTTCTCCATTCAGGGCTACTATCTGATGTCCCATGCTTTCGCTGCTGCCAAATGGGGTCCTAAGTTTGGTTGGGCCGTAGCTTGCCCCAGGAAGAGGAAACCTGGGGCCATTGTACTTCGCGAGCCTTCAGGGGAAAAGGCTGAGGAAAGCTACTCACTGTTGGAGACGTCCTCAGATGAGGAAGTTGAAGCTCCTCTAATGAGGTTGTGGGAGGCCGGAGGCACCTCCATCCGGAGATCACAGAGGTTGGCTGTGGGACCAGCCGTGCAAGCCAGGAGCCTCGCTCCAAGGCAAATGCTAGACATTGAGCCACAAGAGGGAGTGATTGAACCTTTACCGATTCTTGCCACGGTGTTAGCGGAGTACGGCATCCCTATGGTGGAGCTTCACTCCAGGGAAGAGTCCATTGCGGATCCCTTCGTTAACCTGGAGCCGCGGAGGCGGTGGCTGAGGGCACATTGATTGTAGAGGGCGGCGCATCAGCTCTTGAGGAGTTGGAGAAAGTTGGCGCTTTAGAGTCTGCGCTAGTCCTAGTAGGGCCTTCAAGGCTTCCTGGATCGCCTGCCAGGTCACTTTCGAAGGTGTGTGTCCAGGAGAGTGCGGCCGTGGTGGTGGAAGCTGAAGTCGGACGGGACGCTAGTCTGCCAGGTGCCAATCCGACTCTAGAGACTGTCCTGGTTGGGATAGCTCAGAAGCCGAAGCTCCCGAGCGTTCCCTCATCACCTGTGGCTCTAAACCTTCTCGGCTCCGCGGAGGTCGCAGCTGTACGCGCAGAGCCTCCAAGTTTGTTTGCGTCAGGTGACAGAGCTGGTCGTCCGGACGCTTCCTTTGCTCAGGTATGATCGTCCTAAGTTGAGCACTCCTCTGCTGGCTGAAACTATGAGAATTTCTGACATTCCGTTTTCCCTCGCAGGCCCCTGGGGCGGTCAACTCCTTCGATGCACTAATTGCTCAACTGCGCGGATACTTCCACCGCGGGTAGGAGATGGCTCAGCGTGCGGGAGTTGAGACCGCTGCCCTCTGGGAGGAAAACGAGCAGCTGAGGGGGTAGATTGGGCAGCTGAAGGAGGAGAATGGGCAGCACGCGCAGGAAACCGTGCATCTGAGGCAGGAGGTTGAGCAGCTGAAGAGAATGGTCACTGTTCTGAAGGACGACAACTCCCGCCTCTCCGAGGACCTGAGGGGGCGGCTCACTTTAGAGGACATGGCCCTTGTGTTGGAGCGCAGGTACTGAGATGGCATTCGTCTGTGTTGCAAGATCACTGCCCTCGTGCTTCTAGACGTCCCAGAGGGTGTCTTTCATCCAGGCAACTCCAGAGTCTGCAACAGGTCTCGCCTGAGAAACTTTTTTGAGGAGGCGGGCTCATCAGACCCGTAGGAGCAGCCTTGTTTGTACATTGCTTCTTCCCTTTTTGCCATTTGACAACGCCTTGTATCTGTGCCTTGAATGAGAAGAAGTATCCTTTCTTGCATTCAGTGCCTCAGAGTATATGATGTAATTTTTGAGATCATAACTCGTGTTTTAATCGGCTAAGTTTGTGAAGCTATTATTGCCAAGGCCCCAATCCGGCGCCTTTTTGCGCTATACTCGTCCTTCGTCAGAGGATATCGTCGCATCTTGCGTATTTAATGGGAAGCTCGATCCAATATAGTGGACGCCATTGCAAGTCCCGTTGAGCTACACCAAGGGCCAACTGAGTTTTCAGGCCACAACAGTCGAACTCCGGTTTATGCCTTTTCGGACACGATACCTGATTTAGGTGCTCGGCCCCTGCTCAAATCGTCGTCGCTCCTGTGTGCACGGTTCAGTCCACGACCATTGTAGACTGATGGTGCTCTCCTCTTCGAAAGAAGGTCGCCGCATGCCTGCAATTCTTGCCCCCTAAGGTTTTAGTGGCCATACGTTGGGAACTTCAAAAGACCCCAGCCCTAATGTCTTGATCGCACGAGTCGCCTGGTGTGGAACCAAAGATTGAAGGGTTGCTGAGGGCCTTTCGATGCGGAGTTGAAATTCTGAGGTGACCGCTTTTGGGCCGCTTGGCACGGAGCCAAGGATTGAAGGGCCGCTAACGGCCGTTCGACTCGGAGTCGAAATTCTGAGGTGGCCACTTTCAGGCCGCTTACCGCGGAGCCAAGGATTGAGGGGCCACTAAGGGCCGTTCGACGCAAAGTCAAAATTCCGAGGTGATCGCTTTCAGGCCGCTTGGCGGGGAGCAAAGGATTGAGGGGCCGCTGAGGGCAGTTCGAGGCGGCGTCGAAATTCTGAGGTGGCCGCTTTCGGGCCCCTTGGCACGGGACCAAGGCTTTGCTTTACGTAGGGATGAGAATCCTCCCAACTTAGGGGCAGTTTAGGTCGTTTTACTTTTGGGGAATGTCATGCATGCAAACACTCATATGAATGAACGCACAAGGTAATAAACATGATCAATTTTATTAAATGAAAGAACAATACATGTACAGGCATTCCTCATGGTGTGCGTGCGTATCTTACCTGGGCTGTTGCTGTCCTACTGATAATATTTCCTGAGGTTGGCGGCGTTCCAGGTTCGCGAGATCAACTTACCGTTTTGGGTGCGTAGCTTGTACCTCTATTCCAGAGGATCGCTGAGACGAGGAACGGGCCTTTCCAGGCAGGGGAGAGATTGTTCCTACTAGCAATCTTTCCCGCAGCCTCTACACTCCGAAGAATCAGGTCTCCAACCTCGAGCAGGCGTGCCTTAACCCGTTTGTTGTAGTACTGTGCGATACACTGCTGGTATGCTACAATCCTCAGGTGGGCCGCATCACGAACTTCCGAGAGCAAGTTAAGGCATTCCTTGAGTCTCTGGGAATTGGTGGCAGGATCGAAACATTCGACCCGCAGGTAGAGAAGTCCTACTTCAACGGGGACAACCACTTGAACTCCGTAGTAGAGATTGAAGGGCGTCTCTCTCGTTGGTTCCCACGGGGTTGTTCGATATGACCAGAGCACAGAAGGCAACTAGTCGACCTAGGAGTCCCCTGTATCTTCCAGCTTGGTCTTCAATCCAAGTAGCAGCATGCGGTTGGTGACTTCGACCTATCTATTTACCCGAGGGTATGCCACAGATGTGTAAACCAGCCTGATACGCAGGCCTGCACAGTACTTGGTGAACCGTTTGCAGGTGAACTAGGTTCCGTTGTCAGTCACTACGATCTCGGGAATCCCAAAACAGCAAACTGTATTCTAGCAGAGGAACTCTGTTGCATTCTGCTCCGTGGTCCATGCCAGAGGAACTGCCTTCACCAATTTGGTAAGTAGTCAATGCCGATAATGAGGAATTTCCTTTGTTCGGAGGCCAGAGGTAGCAGTCCAAGGATATCAAACCCCCATTACGCAAACAGCCATAGAGATTGAAGGCTGCACAGCTCTGTGCAGGGCTGATGGGTCGCAATCCCGTGAACTAACAACTTTTGCACTTCACGAATTCCAAGGCATCTCGCTTCATCATGGGCCAGAAAAGACCTTACTACATGATCTTGAATACGAGATTTTTTTCTTTGATGTGCAAGCCACATATGCCGAGGTAGACTTTGCTTAGTGCGTATTCAACTTCCTCAGGGGTTAGGCATTTCAAGTAGGGAGTGGAATACCCTCGCCTGTATAGCCTACCATTGAGGATCGCGTACCAGCCTGCTGTCTTTTTGATCCACTTGACCTCGTCGGCGTTTGTAGGCAATGTTTCGTCCGTCAGGTATTTGTGGTACAGGGTCATCCAATTGTTGTCCTCGCCAATCTGCAGTATTTCCTGGTTTGGACCGTCTACACTGTGTGCGGCCAGGATTTCCCGTAGGCTCTTGGCATACTGTTCTAGAGATGATCTTGCAGCTGTGTCCCTAGCCAACTGCTCACCTTTCCAGTTTTCTATCTTGAGCACGTGCTCGATCCTGAAACGTTCAAACGCCTGGATCTTGGTTTTTGCTTTCACCACGTGCTTTGCAAGCTGAGGGTTTGATGCCTCGAAAATTCCTTGGATTTGATTGACCATGAGCTCCAAGTCGCTGCGCACGAACAGTGACCTTGCGGAACATTCCTTTGCTAGGCGAAGTCCTGCAAGAAGGGCTTCGTATTCTGCCACGTTATTAGTAGCAGGGAAGGTCAGCGCAACAGAGTACTTGATCTCTACACCGTTTGGAGTTCTGAGCATGACTCCGGCTCCGCTACCTGTTTGGGTTGATGATCTATCCACATTTAGGATCCATGATGGAATGCCCGGCGCGTCCAAGCTCTTCGGGCTGTGTGGGTTGTCTAGAGTTGGGGTTGCCACCTCGACGATGAAGTCCTCCAAAGCTTGGCCCTTAAGAGCCGGTCATGGTCGGAACTCCACATCGAACTCTCCCAGTTTTATAGCCCACTTGACCAGCCGCCTAGAGGTCTTAGGTTTCTACAGGATCGATTTCAAGGGTTTATCCGTTGAAACGATGATCCGGTGTGCTTGAAAGTAGGGCCTCAGCTTCCGTGCCGAATAAACGAGGGTCAACACAATTCTCACACGTGCAGGTAGCGAGCCTCTACGTCCGTCAATACCCTACTCACGTAGTACACGGGTCGCTGTGCGCCCTCGTGCTCTCTGATGAGTACTGAGCTAAGCGCCGTGTCCGACGTGGTCAGGTAGAGGTACAGATCCTCGCCCACGGATGGTGAACTCAAGAGAGGTGGGCTGACGAAATACGTCTTTAGCTCTTGAAATGCTTCCTCGCATTTGTCCATCCACTGAAATCCGAACGCTTTGGTCCCTCTGAGCGCCTTGAAGAAGGGCAGATATTTCTCCGTGTATTCGGCCAGGAATTGCGATAAGGCCGCTTGGCGCCCTGTGAGCTTTTGTACTTCCTTCACGGTCCGCGGAAGGTTCATGTCAAGGATAGCTCTGATCTTCTCCAGGTTTTCTTCTATGCCGCGCTGGGATAAATAAAGCCTAAGAACTTCCCGGAGGTCACCCCGAACGAACATTTGGCTGGGTTGAGCTTCATCCTGTGAGCTCGAAGTACTTGGAAGGTCTCTTCTAGGTCGCGAACATGGTCGTCAGCTAGTTTACTCTTCATGAGCATGTCACCGACATACACCTCCACATTCCTCCTGATCTGGCCCTCGAACATCTTGTTCACAAGGCGCTGGTAGGTTGCCCGATGTTTTTGAAGCCGAAGGCATTACCTTATAGCAGTATGTTCCCTGGTCGGTCATGAAGGAGGTGTGTTCTTCATCATCTGGGTTAATCTTGATCTGGTTGTAGCCTAAATAGGCGTCCATAAAGCTCAGGAGCTCGTGCCAGGACGTAGAATCTACCGGCTGATCGATCTGAGGGAGCGGAAAGCTGTCCTTGGGACAAGCTTTGTTCACGTCGGTGAAGTCCACTCACATCCGCTACTTGCCGTTGCTCTTCTTCACAAACACAACGTTGGATAGCCAGTCTGGGTATTGGATCTCTCTAATGGATTTGGCGTCCAGCAGTCTCTTTACTTTCTCCCTTACGGTTATTAGTTTTTCAACGGAGTGGTTCCTGCGCTTTTGCTTGGCGGACTTATGATTGGGATCGAGGCCTAACTTGTGGACCATTACTCCGGTTGGTATCCCGAGTATGTCTGCAAAAACCCACGCGAACACATCGAAGTTCTTCCAGAGAAAGCTAATCAGCCAATCTCGGTTGGCCCCAGTGAGAAAGCTGCCGATATGCACACACTTCTCTGGCTCAACAAGGTCTAGAAGCATCACTTCGGTTGCTTCTCATGACTGGGCATGCTGTAGTGTGGCTTCATCGCGGAGGTCCAAGTCTCCGTCCATGCGGTCTGGTACTACTGGGATGACTTGGGATAGGTACCACGTTCGTCCCATCACCTGATTACTGAGCACCTCTCCTATACTGTAAGGGGTTGAAAACTTCATCTTTAAATGAGGGATCGAAGTAACAGCCCTGAAGGCCGTGAGGAATGGTCTACCCGGGATGGCATTGTAGACGGATAGTAGATCGACAACAAGGAACATTAGCTCTCACGTGGCAATACGCGAGTAAGTTCCCATCGTGATCTCCAGCTGGACTACTCCCTGCACAGGTACAGGTTCGTTGTCCAGCCCATATAGAGGGCCATTGGCCGCTTTCATCTGGCTTCTTCTCGATCCAAGCTTAAAGAAGGCAACGAGATATAGCAAATTCTGAGAGCTTCCATTATTAATAAAGACTCGTTTCAGTTAATAATCAACCATACTATCTGAAATGATGGCGAATACAATGAGGGGATCAGAATGGGGGAATGTTACATGAGCTATATCGTCGCTGCTAAAGCTAATGACATCACTCCTATCTCCTATCCTCACTCTCTTGCTGTTGGAAGTCTGCTCAGGTTGCGCCTGCCTGCTGCTCTTAGCTGGCGCAGTTGAGATCATGTTGATCACATCAGCGGCCATACGGTTCTTTGGAGGCTGGCTTGCCTCGCCTTTTGAGGCTGTTGGGGCTTGCCCCGAGCCCTTCATGAACCGTTTGAGATGTCCACGGCGAATCAGATCTTCTATCTCCTGCTACAGGGTCCGACAGTTTTTTGTAAAATGTCCCAAACAGCGGTGGTACTGGCAATACTTTATCTGGTCACCATCGTTCGAGCCCTTCGGTGCTTTCGGCCACTTGAAGAACCTTTCGTCCTGAATCTGCATCAGAATGTTCGCGTGGGTATCATTTAGGAGAGTTAGGGACGTTGGCCCGTACTCCTTCCTAGATCTCGGCAAAGGCCACGGCTACTTGCAGCGTTCTTGGAAGCGGCTACTGTCGCCGTTCCTCTTCTTCTCGGCGGCTGGCTTGGGCCCTTCCGGAGGGTGGTCCACGCGTTTGGGACGCTTTGCCTTGTTGGCTTCCTCCGCTGAGATGTAGGCTCGGGCGATGGCCTCTACTTCCCAGAAGGACCCGGGACACTAATGCGATAGGTATTTGAAGAAGTCCCCTGCTACCAACGTAGCAACGAAGGCATTAAGCTTCAACTCATTAGAGAGCGGGGGGTCCGGCGTGCCTCAATGATGAAGCAGTTGAGGAATCGCTTCAGACTTTCGTCCATCCGCTGGCGGAGGCGGACCAGGTGCCATGATTGCTTCTCCTCTATTCGGCTAGAGGCGAACTGGTTCAATAAACAGTCTACAAGCTCGTCGAAGGAGCGGATGGAGTTTGGCGGGAGGCCATGGAACCAAAGTAGCGTATCCCCTCTGAGGATGATGGGGAAGCACTTGCACATTACAGTCTCGCTCGCTCCCTGGAAGGACAGATGAGTGCGGAAGTAGTTGAGGTGGTTCACTGGATCATTTCTTCCGTCGTACCCTTTCAGTGTTGGCATTCTGAACTTGCGGGGGAGCGGCTGGGTCCGGAGATCCATGGTAAAGGGTGATCTTCGCAGGTTAGCGGATATCCCAGAACATCTTCACCTTCTCCATCGGTGGATCGGATTCGCTTCTTTGTACATTGATGACGTCACGAAGCTCCGTGTGACCCAGCTGGTGCTGCTGAGCTTGCCGGTTGTGGTGGTTGTCGGGGCTGGGGGGCCGTGCGCTGTATGAGTCCGTGGCCGTCTGCCAATTCTCGCTGCGAGAGTTACGAGGGTTACGCCGCTTGGGCTCTCCTCCCATTCGTCCCAGGTAGGGTGGCTTCCAGCTGCAGACTGGGCCCCGTTGCCTGAGGCCGCTTGGGTCTCGGCATCGTCAAGCCGATCTAATCTGCCCCAAAGGCTCTAGTGCGACACCCTCCCCACCTGCAGGATGACGCCTGAGATGCTGGGAGCAACCCCCATCCATGGTGTGCCCATTCGATTGCAGAGGGCTTGGATCATTAGCCTCATGTCACCCATATTGGCGGCTAGACGGTGAATGTCAGGTTGCGGACGAGCGTCAGCATGGCTACCCACTGAGGTCATCGCCGTGAGTGGCTACGTCTCTTACTAGAGCGCTAGCTTGTGCCCGGGTGTAGAGCATCTTGTTGTGAAGGACTGAGTGTTGGAAGGAGACGCTAGATTTTTTATCACGTTCCCACAGACGGCGCTAATGTTGCGTCCCGAGTTCTTGGTTGTCGTGCTGATTAGGGAGCTTTCGGATTTCTCGTCGTCCGGAGGTGATCATAAGTGGGTCCGGTCTCCGTCGCTGTTAACCTAAAACCTGTACAATACAACTAACAAATAAGATGTCAGATGTTCGCGAGATTTCTCCCACCGAAAACACTCCAACACTCAAGCCAGTATCCTTCCACAATGAACGGAAAGGTGGGATGCACGCTTAGAGGTCCGCGAAAAATGATGAGTGTGAGGTGGGAGTGTATATATGTGAGAGTTAAACTCAATGTACGGTTAGTGGGAGGCCTGGCTCCCTGCATGCACTGCGATCGGTGGCTAACTTTAGTTACCTGTGAAAGGATGTGGAAAATGAGAGCTGGTTGTGAGTTTGAGAGCTGGAGCTTTAGGGAGTGTATGTCTCAATGCCAGGCTCAAATTACTGATTTGGAATTGATCGATCCCCCTCTCCTGCAGAAGGAGAGGGGATATATAGGCTCCAGAGAGTGGAGCTTTGGGTGTGAGAATCTATTCTGCAGTGATTCGCTGGCCGTTGACCTACTGGTGGTGGTCGGTGGTGTCAGTTGTCTCCTTGTGACGGTGAAGAGACCATCGTGCATCACTGGCCATGCTTGATCTGCCTCTCAAATGAGGATTGGTTGGTCAGCTGTAGGGAGCGGCGCAAGCCGCGGTTACCCTGAGTCTGCCGCCTGCAGCTGCATTAATGAGCTGCAGGAAGCGCTGATTGGCTGCGAGCGTTAGGCTGCCACGTAGGCTGCTTGAAGTCTTGGGCTGAATAGTTGATTTGGGCTGCTGCTTCCTGGATTGGACCTTGTGAGTTTTAAGCTCCTCTGGGACTGGACCCAACAAAACTCAACTACTTTTGAGGGACGTCCGACACATTCCTAACATTTGAATGAATATTATCTTAGTATGAAGACTTGATGATGACCATTTTTACAACGTCTTCAGTAATAGGGCATATAAACTAACCAGAGGGTCTCTTGTAGTTGCCCGAGGAAGAAAGATGTCTGGTCTTTATGTGTTGCAGGCCTCTGCTGAGGCAGGAGAGGTCAACGCTGCTAGTGGTGTGGAGTCATCTGATTTGTGGTATCGATGGCTGAGCCACATGAGTGAGAAAGGAATGTCTAATCTAGCCAAGAAAGACCTTATTCCTATCATGAAGGAAGACAAATTGAGGATTTGTCCTCATTGTATGGTGGGAAAGCAGAGGAGAGTTTCTTTCCAAGGAGACTAGTCTTCCAAAAAGGCCGAATTGCTTGAGTTTGTACATATCGATGTCTGCGGGCCATTCAATGAGAAGTCCTTCAAAGGAGTACAATATTTTGTCTCGTTCATTGATAATTGCTCGAGGAAGTTATGGGTGTACCCACTCAAAACCAAGGATTAGGCCCTCGAAGTATTTAAGCATTTTCATACTCTAGTTGAACGAGAGACTGGAAGAAAGTTAAAGTGCATCCGAAGCGACAATGGCGGAGAGTATATTGGAGCATTTGATGCCTATTGCTGGTCTCATGACATTCGGTATTAGAAGACGTCACCGAAGACGCTATAATTGAATGGCGTAACTTAGCGGATGAACCGCACATTAATTGAGAGGGTCAGGTCCTGTTGTTAGAAGCAAAACTGTTAGGATCCTTTTGGGCTTAAACCCTGAAGACGGCAGCCTATGCTATCAATAGATTGCCCAGTAGACTATTAAATGGTAAAGTCCCAGAGAAGATATGGACTGGAAAGGAGCCATCCTATGCCTATTATCGGGTATTTGGTTGTAAGGCCTTTGTTCACATCCCGAAGGATGAGAGGATCAAGTTGGAGCCAAAGACGATGCAATGTATCTTTTTGGGCTACAGGGAAGATAAATTAGGATTCAGGTTCTATGATCTAGTTAAAAAGAAACTTGTCCGATCAAGAGATATGGTCTTTATTGAAGAAGAGACCATTGAGGACAAGGAAAAAGAGAAGCGGGCATTGTCTGGTACTAGTCGGACAAACAAGACAGGTGTTGATATTGTTCGACAGACACATAGAGAGGGCAACGCCCCAGGAGTGGCCGAGCAAGATAACGAAGAGGAGGATAACGTCACTCCTCAGCAGGCCGAGGAAGTTACTATTCGATGTTCCTCGAGGGACCAACGGTCATCTGTCCGTTAGTCTGCCAGTGAGAATTTGTGTTACTTATGGATGCAAGTGAACCTGAAGGTTTTGAGGAAGTCATGAAAGATGAGCATAAAGAAAAATGGTTGGAAGCGATGAAGGGTGATATGAGCTCATTATATGAAAATCATACTTTTGAATTGGCTGAGCTGCCTAAGGGGAAGAGAGCCTTGAGAACAAATGGGTCTTCAAGTTGAAAACCGAGGAAAATACCTCTCAACCGAGGTACAAAGTAAGGCTGGTGGTGAAGGGCTTCAACCAGCGCAAAGGGGTTGGCTTTGATGAAATCTTTGCGCTAGTGGTGAAAATGTCCTCCATTCGTATGATGCTTGGTTTGGCTGCTGTCCTAGATTTGGAGGTGGAGTAACTAGATGTCCGGACATTATTCCTCCATAGTGACCTCGAGGAGAAAATTTATATGGAGCAACCGGAGGGATTCCATGTCAAGAGAAAAGGACTAGTATGTCATTTGAAAAAAAGCCTAGACGTACTGAAATAGGCTCCACGTCAATGGTACAAAAAGTTCGAATCTGTTATGGTGGACCAAGGTTACCGAAAGGCTATTTCTGACCATTGCATATTTGTTCAAAGGTTTTCAAAAGATGACTTCACCGTCCTCCTCTATGTGGACGATATGCTAATCGTTGGACAAAATGGTGCACAAATCAAGGAACTGAAGTAGCAGCTTGGACAGTCGTTTGCCATGAAAGACTTAGGGCCGGCGAAGCGAATTTTGGGATCAGAATATTTCACGACCGTAAAAACAAGAAGTTCTGGTTGTCTCAAGAAAGCGATGTTGAGAAAATACTCCAAAGGTTTAAGATGAAGAAGTCCAAATCAGTGAGCACCCCACTGGCCAACCACTTCAGGTTGAGCAGTCGGCAGTGTTCAACCTCGGATATTGAGAAGGCTACCATGAGAAGCGTGCCCTACTCTTCAGCAGTAGGAAGTTTGATGTATGCTATGGTGTGCATGAGACCAGACATTGCTTACTCAGTCGGCACTGTTAACAGATTTTTCTCAAATCCCGAAAAGGAGCACTGGTTTGCTGTAAAGTAGATTTTGAGATATCTCTGGGGGACTTTGAAGATGTGTCTGTGTTTCAAAAGTGAGAAGCTCCAGTTGATTAGTTACACAGACGCGGATATGGCCGAAGACGTGGACTCTCGAAAATCCACTTCAGGGTATTTGGTCAAGTTTGCCAGAGGGGCAGTCTCCTCGCAATCGAAGCTAAAAAGTGTGTTGCTCTCTTCACCATAGAGGCAGAATTTATCACAGTCACAAAAGCCAGCAAGGAGATGTTGTGGATGAAAAAGTTTATCCAAGAATTGGACTTCAAGTAGGAGAAGTATGTGATCTTTTGTGACAGTCAAAGCGCCATACATCTATGCAAAAACTCCTCATTCCATTCAAGATCAAGACATATTGATATTCGATACTATTGGGTGAGAGATGTTGTTGATAAAGGACAGTTGTCACTTGAAAAGGTCCGGACTGAAGAAAACAAGTCAAATATGTTTAGGAGAAGTATGTGGTCCTTTATGACAGCCAAAGCGCCATACGTCAATGTAAAAACTCCTCATTCCATTCAAGATCAAAATATATTGATGTTCGATAATATTAGATGAGAGATGTTGTTGATAAAGGATAGTCGTCACTTGAAAAGGTTCGGACTGAGAAAAACGAGTCAGATATGTTAACCAATTAAAGCTTGCTGTGATATAACTGGCCTGACTAATCCGGTTCTCACACAGTCATGCGGGGAAGTTTGTTGGGGTCATTCTCATGTGGAAATATGCCAGAGTGAAATTGCTGGAGTAAATGTTGACCGAAAGATCTAGAGTGACAATCGTCGGAGGAGTAATTGCCAGAGTAACCAGGCCGGGTTGCAGAAGTCGGTCAACGGGAGGTTGACTGGCTAAGAGAAGAAGTCGGGGTAGGCATTTTACCTGGTTGGGACAAAATAGCCGGTTGCACCATTTTGCCAGGTTGTGCCATTTTGTCAAAATGAGACAAAATGGCTGGTTGCGCTAAATGGCCAATTTAGAGTGTTAATGGCCCAAGGATTCTGTTGAAGATAATGGCCGAGGTGCAGATGATATCCGAGGACATGGGATGATGTCCGAGGTTCTTGGTCAACACCTAGGAACTGTAAACCCGAAAGTTGATTACCTACAATGTTTGCTCAATCAGTTTTTTTTTCAGAAAGGGAAAGTTGACTTTCAGAGATGGCACCCGATTGGTTAATAAGGTCAATTCCTCCCAACAGAATGGTGACTTGCAGGTTGGTGGCGATTTGCAGAGTTGGTGGCAATCTGCAGGTTGGTGGCAGATTGTAGAGCTGGTGATAAGTTTTGTCCACACGCAACCTACCTATTGGATAGATGGTCTCCGGACAAAATCCGTATATATATGTATACATGCTGGGCATACAAGTGTGCGCAAGTGTGTGCAAAAGGCAGAAGAGAGTAGTGAGAAAAGAAAAACTTAGAGAGGATTATATTTTTGCTCTTGTTTTGTTTTCAACTCTTCTAGAGGCTTTTGTAGCCAGAGATTTGTGTAACCGTTTTCACTAGTGAAATTTGTTTATGGACTAAATTTCCCGTGGTTTTTCCTTCTTATTTTAGAAGAGGATTTTCCATGTAAAATTTGTATGTTCTTCCTTTTTCTCCTATAATGTGTGTGTTTGTGCATTCCTGTCTGATCGGCAATCTTTCTCTACAGTGTTGTCCGACCAGCAATTTTTCCAACAGCATGGTTGTGCTGTTAGCTCTGCAAGTTGTCTGTCTTTAGAAATTGGAGTTGTTTCTCTTGGCCTTTTTCTAGTTCTTATATGGTCTATTTTTCTGTGGCAGAAAGATTGGGATCTGAGATTGGCATGCCTTCTTTTATATGCTTTTGATCGGGAGGATAACTTCTGGCAACTATATGGTGATTTCTTACCAAGTGCTGATGAGTGCACTAGCTTACTTCTAGCCACAGAGGTATGCTTATGAGTGGGATATGGAAGTTACTACATTCTTATCTCTTTCCTTGCCTTCGTTACTGAAAATTCCAATTCATAGCATCAATAGGTAAAATTATGTATTGCCCTTATCTCGAGCATGACGTACTTCAAAAAGAAATTACCAATATATCATGTGGTCATGCCTCTAAACATTCTCTTCAACCCCCTGACCCCCTAAAGAAATTCTGGTGTGCTATTGTACATTGACTTGGTTCAGTAAAGTTTTATCATTTCTATTTTATCTTTGATTTTGTTGCGTCTAGGGTCCAGGTCTGATTGTCTCGGATTGGAACCACTTGTGTTGAACTTGAATTGTCACGTCCTAGTGCCCAATTCTAATAGTAGTTAATGTGATTATTCCATTAACAAATAATAAGTCCAAATTAATAAAAAACATGAGCCTCACGTCAATATCACAATCAACCCAAACATATATGCACTAAATAAATCTAACTATAGGAACCAAATATTCCACACCTGAAAGTGGCTCTGAAAAATCGACTATACCAGGACATCAAATCATATGTAAGAAGATACGTCTTAATAATGTAAATCAGAGTTAACAATGACACAATTTTCATCTACTGAATAGGCTAACATTTCACTGCACCACTGACCACAAAACTTGAAAGAGATACATCAATACAGAACCACACAAGCAAAGTAATCATTCTAAAGCAATTGTCTTAAGATGATTACACATTAAATTTCTAATTCTATCCCCATCGGTCAGCTCTTCCAGCAATCCAATCATTCTGCAAGTGATCCGAGCCGCTAATTTGAAGAGGGTTAGTGAAAACAAAAGTAAGGGTGAGTCGGAAGCTTAATAAGGCATATAATTTTCACAATTTAACATATAATTTGCATTTAAACCTGTCGGAAGGATAGTAGATCAAATTCAAATGCAATGACGTGGATGTGGATTTTCCATAACAATTATGCATTGCTTTGAAATTTCCCTTTTTAGTCCTAAATCAATTGTACAATACGAAATATTTATGTTCAATCATGCTATTCTTATTGTCCAAGGGCCAATAGAGCCTTACCAGTTAAGAAGCGGATAATTAAAACCCGGATTATATTTGTTTTCACACAACCAAATATCTTACGCTATTACTTAAGACGCGTAGGTGATCCATCATACATATCACCCTATAAATGGGGTTGAATGCCGCTTTTATCCGCGGATGATAGGTTCAAATTTCAGTCACCACTATAATATATCAAGGCATGCCATAATATACCACCGTTGAACTTATTGTAATGGTCCGATGCATAAACAAATGAAAACTCTACAAAATTACATTAATCTTTGTATTTTCTCTTCTCGGAGAAAATGTTCTTAATTTCTTAACAAATTGTAGAGTTCTTCCATTAAATTCCATCAGTTTCTTAGCATGCATTGTATGGAATTTATGCAGGAACAATTTCTTTTTAAACATACTGGATTGTTCTGGGAAAGATAGTGCAAAAAATCAGTGAAGTTTTTCAATTCCGCATTTCATTTCAAATATCATGCATTCAGGGACAAATAGATGAAATTGTAGGACATGCAGAATGTACACTTAGTAAATTTAAACATGCAAAAACATTATGTACGAATTTAAAGCATGCGAGAGTCAATTCATCATGATTTCAATACATGTAGGAAAGAAAATTGCAAAAATTAGCTGAACAATACAATGTAGATGGGTTTAGATATGAATTTCATACAATATTGCAGAAAATAAAAGGATTAGTACATGTATGAGATGAATAAACATCTTAAGTATAAAAATATAATATACATGAGTATGTGATGAATAAACATCTTAAATATAAAAATACAGTATGTATGAACATTTGAAATAAAAAATACTCAAGAAGTGGAAAGAAATCAATAACAAATGAAAGGAAGGCTTGGGATGCTCTTGCCTTAATTTTGAATTTGCCAAAATCTTGCTTGGATTGACCACAATCAGCCTTCTCTAACTTTCTCTCTTTCTCTCTATCTCTTCTCATCTTCTCCTCTTTCAAAATCTGGCAAAAAATGACCGAAAATCAGCCAAATATGATTTATATAGCAGACTCGGCGCACGTGCGCTCTTCGAGCGTGCATCAGATGTTGCAACCAAACATAGTGACGCATGAACGTTGCATCAGGCGCGCGTCAGGTGCTGAAAATTTTGTCCCAGCGCTCTCTAAAGTTCCTCGGGTGTACATTGTTTGTGAATACACTGAAAAGCACACTCGAGCTCCTGTTAGGCGTCTGTTAGGCACGACCTCTCTGCTTCGGACACACATGAGCGCGCTTCAGGCGCCGATCAAATATCCATCAACTCAATGCGACCCGGTCTAACCTTGACTTTTTCCCACATAATCCTTCTTCTTTGATCTTAGCTTCTTATCTTAACTTAATTAATCATGATAAATTTTGAAATTCAGAACTCATACCTTACATGAATCCTACGCTTACACGGGAAATAAATCAAGGTTTTGGCGTCCGAGAGTTCCCCTCAGAGAGTCCACTCCTTCACGCGAGCCAATATTAGCGATAGAGATGCTTGGAGATATGAAAGAAGGCAATTTAGTGGACCCGGATCAGTGTAAGAGGCCACCCAAGGTTTGCCCCGGGATTGAGGGTGTTGACATCGTGAACTGGGAAATGTGTTTGTGGGCAAAAACATAATAATTACCACTATTGCCAAGAGGGGAGTTATATGGTGTTGACGATTTTTGAGATTTTCCTTTTCTTATCAAGGAAATTTTTGTAGATTTATGGACAAGTGGAGCTTTAAGAGACTCTCCCCCCCTCCCTTCTTGTTCTTTTTCTCTTTTCCTTTTGTTGTCCTCCTCTCCTTGCTTTTGTAGCTATAGGAAAAGTCAAGTATTTCTGGGTAGTTATGATGATTTTTAAAGGGTTTGGTGATAACTTGTGAGTATTCATTGATATCTTTGAGCCATTCACTCTCAAAATGATGGCTCATCCTTTGTTCTATGTTGAAGATCTGCTTGAGTTTTCATCTGCATTTCCTTTGATAGGTTTGATGTGGCAAGTCTCTGATTAGGTATGGAATGGCGTGTTAGTTAGCTTAGCCTTTTCAAATTATCTATACCCTTTTGAGCTCGGCATAGTTTTACAAGGCTGAGGGGGTCCTCCTATCTTTATCCAGTGTTGGATTGATCATGCCGATCTGACCTGTTCAAGAACTTTAGCCCTGTGATCTGTTTTTCTGTGGGTTCCTTCAGGATTTATCACCTCCAATCAGATGATGTTGTACTTTGCTTTGCACAAGATCTGTTTGACATTGCAATCTTCTTTTGGAATATCAAAGCTTTATTTCTTTTTGCTTGTTGTAGGAAGACCTGTTAGAGCTGCAAGATCAGAATTTGGCATCAACTATGCAGGAACAACAACGTCGAGCTTTGGAGTTCTGGGAGAAGAACTGGGTATCTTTAAATGTTTTTACCTCAACTTGTGTTATTCATTTTCACAATCAGTCTATCTTCTCTTCCAATCTCTGGTCTCTTCCTTTCGATTTCTGATTGTTCTGCCTTGCTCAGCACTCTGCTGTACCACTCAAAATAAAACGCCTTGCATCTGATCCTGAGAGATTCATATGGGCTGTGGGCATGGCACAATCCCGATGCATTAATTTTCAAATGAGAGTCGGGGCGCTAGTTCAAGATGCAAATATGCTAGTTCCTTATGCTGGTGAGATTCTTTAACTTGAATGGAGGGCCTGACTACAATTCTTAGATCTGGCATATGCTGTCTTTATGTTCTTTTCTCTCTTTCTTCCCCCCTGAATCTGCATTTGAAAGCTCCCAAGCATAAGGGAATGGAGATTGGTTGAATTATCTCCAATTAAATCTATATGGGATCTAGAAGCATGTGTCATCAATGTTGATTTTATGCTCTCTTTCCAGTCCAGTTAAATGTGCTTGTACTCTACTTTCATTGACGTTGTCGCAATGAATTCATGAACACTTGCTGTTCCTCTATCTTATCGAGGGTCAATGTGATTGCCAACTCTCTTTTATCAAATCAGTAGGGGCTTTTTTTCTGCTCACACCTGTTGTTGGTTGCTCAGATGTTGTACTTGTCATACTCTGGAATTCTTGAACTATTTACTGAATCAGTAAATTACTCTGTGGTTCTTTGTTCTCGTAGGCATTTTCCTAAAGAGTGGTATCTACATGATCCACTATTTTTCTTTTCAATGCATAAGATGCAACTTACTGTATTCAATCATAGTTCACCCTGGGCTGCATGGTATTACAACATCGTGGTTCAAATGTAAGCCACATTCTACTCATGGAAACAACTTCCTATACAGTTTAGGCTAATGTTACATACATCAAACCCTCCATAGACCTTGCGTCATGGGAACCTTGTATGTTGGGATTCCCCTTTTGAAAGAGCACTAACAGAAGCCCAGCATTTACATAGCATATAGATGGAAATATCACAAATGATCTTTTGGCTTGTTTCTTGACAGTCATATCTATTTCACGAGTCTTAGGCACACCGTTTTTGGCTAGCAGAAGAAAAGGGGGGAAAGTTTAATGGGCTGTGGGCGAGGGGGTGAAGGAGGAGAAAACTTTTCCCTTTCCACTGTGTTTGGATGGGCAAGCCTAAAGAATTAGGGAAAGAAGGCAGGTGGGGGAGAGGGTAAAGATTTTTTTTTTTCTTTTTGGGAGGGGGGGGGGGTTTCCCCTTTTGTGTTTAAACAAGCACTGCCTGGTTTCCAACGGTGCTTGCAATTGACTAATTGTAAACAGAGGGGTCTGGCCGCTGGCTGTTGGCAGTTGGTGGACAGCCAGCCAACATTTGTGCTAAAGGATGGTGGATAGCTAGAGGCAGTCAAGTGCCTTGAGCATGACCTTTTTACCCTACCCATCCTAGGTAAGGTTCTCCCCCTCCAATGCCTCTTTTGAGTTCAAATTCTTTAAGACCCTCTCCCTAAGAAGCGCATGGACATCATTACTAAATGCAACGTTTCATACGACTACATGACTGCTGCTGCCTGTGCAATGATTAAATTTGAAAATTAAATTCTTGAGAAGCTCATGGCATCTAGGATTGAATTCTGAAACTGCAACGATTGTCATATGCATTCCCTAGATAATCATTTTGTCTATTATTTTCCAATTGTTGCTTTCACATTTAAATACTGTACTATTTCTATTATTTACTATTCTGGATTTGATAACTAACTGATGCTGTTGTATTTGCACAAGCTAAGACATAAATAGTGGGCCTCCAATATGAGTTTGATGGTCTGCTTGATCAGAAGTGTTCCCCTTCCTTTCTGCTTTCAAATTTTTGTCTCATTCTAGACTTCAAATATTATTTTCCATCTATCCTCTTATCTTATGGAGAATTATTGCATCTCTTAGTTATTTCCAGATTTTTTGAATGACTTTTTTTTGCAGACATGCTAAACCATTCATTTCAGCCCAACTGTTTCTTTCACTGGCGTTTTAGAGATCGCATGCTTGAAGTTCTGATTAATGCTGGACAAGAAATTAGGAAAGGGGAGGAGGTAACATTTTATGTTCATGAAGTTTAAATTTTTTTTAACCTATTAATTGGTGGACTTTATTCTTTACTTTTAAATGTGTATGCTAGCAGCCGGTATTGTGCAGAGAACTTAGGTTGAGTTTCAACCAAATAATGTCAAGTTTCAACCCTAACTGCAAAATTTAGTGAACCAAGCAAAAGGAAAATTTTCAAAGTGACATCTACTCTAAGGTGGCTTCATATTAATCTTGTTTCAGAATAGCAATCAATTGCATTTCAAGGAGAGTAAACTAATCGGTATTCCTTGTGTGATTTTCCAATTGCTTAATGAAGTTATAAATGTTTTGTCAATCAACAAATAAGTTGATGGTTTTTCTCAATTAAGGACTATAATTACAAAAATTCTGGCCAATTTGTTTTCCTGTGCCGAAAATGTGATGTGGATTTAAATCTCCGTTTTGTGTTTGGCACATGACGGGTCCAGAAACTTGAACATGACAATAGACTGGATTTTTATGAACATTGCTCATGACAGTTAATGTGTGGTCATGTGAAGAGCACGTGATGGATAATGACAAAAATACTCCATGTCACATATTATTGATGCTGAAAAAGACTCTAATTGGCTAGAGATCTCCATTGGATTGTTTAATTCCTTGGCTAAGTCTTACATTCCTTATTTGTGAAAATTCAGCCCTTTATTCCTTGATCAGAAATCAGGAAACACACATGTTTTTTTATGAAGTCCACTCTCTATTGGAAGAGGACGAAGGGGATTTTGAAATGACTAGGTGAAATCAGTTAACGCCTACTGATTGGGGACAATAAATTAATATCATCTCCTAAAGAGTTTAGTTATATTCCAGATTCCTTTCTGTCCAATGATTATAGAGCGACTCTCTCTCTCTCTCCATGGACCACTGTTCTATGATGATTATGAAGTAAAAGTATTTCATGTTCTACCTTTACTTTATTCCCACCTGGTTGTGAGGACTTATACAATTGAAAGAATTGCCAAGATGATGCAGAAGAGAATGAATGGATAGTAAATGAGAAAAGCTAATTGATGTGCAACCAAAAGAGGGCCCAAAAAATGAATTCTAGTTGACTAGTACTTTTCACTTTTTGGTGTTATTAATGGGTGATGGCATTTGTTAAATTGAAACTATTATGCCCCATTTTATTTAATACTTTCCAAAACAAGTGCATTTATTGCCAAAAAGCACTTATCAAAGGAACTGTCCACATTAAATGTCTAATCACCTCTCCAAATAAGGATCTTAATGAGTGCCAATATGTCACTCTTTTAACCTTTTACTTCAATTTTTTGTCTAAGATATAGAAATAATTTTATTTCTTCAATATTTTCAGCAGCATTAGTTGAATAGCTAATAATTTCAAAATATTTTTTATTTAGAATTTTTTTTATGAAGTTATTTTCAGAATAAGGTAGCTTAACTTTATATATTGCATTGTAATGTTATTTGTTTTTGGTGTTGAATTGATTTTAGCTTGGTTTCAGGTTTGTCCTGGGTGCATTTAGTCTTGAAGAATAAAAATAGGTATCAAATCATAAAAAAATGTCAAAATATCTTAAGGTAAATAAAATCTTAAATTCCAAGAGTCCTGTTCCCAAATTCCTAATCTTGTGTGTAAAATATTCCCTTGAAATCTTTTGTGGTAGTCGTTGTCGACAAAATTAACAAATTGATATAAGAACAAAGCACACCCTTGACCCAAGGGCAGCGTGATGCCAGGGCACCCAATAAATTTATTTTAATTAGTTGATTTTGCAATGCCTTTTTTTCTTTCATTTAGTCTAGTCTTTTCTTAGTATTTCTGTTCCAGATTTCATGTGATGATCAGGTGACTTGTTAATGAGTTTGATGATTGATATGGTTGTAATTATGGGCTGGGTTTTACTAGAGGCTCTAACCATAGAACAAATAGTCTATAAAGAATAGTAGACAGTCACAATTGCGATCTCTTTTTTCTGTTTCTGGCTGCTAGAATATGCCAAAATGATATGAGAGTGACAGGGTCCTAAGGCAGCATTGTTTTCACTGATCTAAAACGTGGTGGAATCAAGATGGAAGTCGCTAATTTTCAACAGAAGGTGCATATAGAAGGTTATTTGGATAGCAAAGCTATTGTAGAGAATTATTTTGAGTGGAAATGCATGACATGGAAAATAAAGGTTTTGTTAGTGAAACTTCAGCTGAAAGGCAATTGGCTTCAATGGTGGAAGAGAATTGAAGAGTATCATACTTGACAAGGCAAGTGAAAGATGCGGACTTGGGGATACATGAAACAAAGATGCGGATGCAGTTTCTGCTAGGTGAATGTGAAATGGAGTTGTACAGAAAATTCGACAACTTGCAGCAGAAGGGAATGAGTTTAGAGCAGTATACTTCAATATTATTCTGATTGGTTTGAATGAATGCAATGAGCAGTGACACCTGGTTATCTTTGTATGGGTCACCATGACTACAATGTGGCCTTTAAATGAGTATGGACTGCTGAGATTAATTGTAATTGAGAGCTGGGATTTCTATAGGCTATAACCCTCTACAAAGACTAGCAGACAATCATTTTTTGTCATTATCAATTATAAAAAGTTTTAACAATAAAAATAACAAAGCTTAATGTAGTTCAGCTATATATGAACTCAATTTTATCATTCAATTTGATTTAGTACAATATGCAACTACAAAGTTTTTTCATGCTTCAGTTAATAATTCTTGTTCCATCTTCACATTTAGCCTACTTTTAGTCTCCTTTCTTCTAAGTTTCTACTGTCTCCTACTGCCCTCTGAAATATTAGTGTTGGATAATTGACACCTTCAAAAGCTCTTTTGTTCATCTTGTCCCAAAGAAGCCAGAATTAGTGAGGAGGACAAATGTGTTGCCTTCTCCATATTCCTTTTCTCTCAGATAACCGCTTCGAGGATAAATCCTTTGCTTTTATGTATCTACAGCAAGACCATTTAACTCAGAACCAATTACAAGCCAATTCCCAAAGTTGTTAAATACAGACCAATGAAGAAGAATGATTCTTGTTCTTTCTCAATAATTGATATTTCCTCCCCTCTTTTATATGTTGTTGATGGGTAAAATGCTCGTCTAAGTTTATTACTAATACCTGGAAGTTTACATTTCATTGATACAAAATACTGTATGTGATGGTTTGAGTTTTATCGTTTCACTCAATCTCACTCTCCCCCTTCCGCTTTTAGTTCTTATTTTTTAATATTATCAAGCTTGCATGTTCTCTCTGTATAATGCATCCCTGCCAAAACTCTCTTGTGAACGTTTCCCGGTTGATCTCATAAGGTGCAATACTGGCATCTTGTTTTGGTTTATGACTCTTTGCAGATGACTGTCAACTATATGAGTGGATTACAGAATGATATGCTTATGCAGAGATATGGATTTTCATCTCCTGTGGTACTTATTTGCAGCTCTATTCTGTTGCTTTTTCCCGTTTGCTTAAAATTTCTGTTGTTTCTTCTTTATGTTTATTTTTCACAATGTACAGATCTGGAGTCTGATGCTAATTTAGTATAGATCTGTGATTTCGATGTCAAACAAGATTGAATGCATATGACTAGGGGACGGTTGTATCATTTTCCAAAATCTTCACCAAAGGAGCTTATTTGATATTGGTAAATTAAAGCAAATGACTTTCATGAAATATTGATTCCCAGGCTAAACATATGCAATCATCGAGAAGACAAATTTATAAAGAGCATTGCATATTATTGTGTTCCAAAAAGCTATGCTTTATAGCTTCTGCCAAAAGTATGCATGTTGTACTTTTAAAGAACTCTAAACCAAAACTCATTGAAAAAAAAAACCCAAGTGAACTTATATAGAATCTCAATCATCTTTTAATAAAACTTTTCGTTGAATATTCAAACTAGATTTCTTTTTTCTAAAAGCTATTTTATAAGCAAAACCAAACAAGAAAGAAAATGTACTCTGTTAACAGCCATGAGAAGCCAGGCAAGGCTTAATCCTAATTTAAAGAAATACTGACTTGAGCAGATTAGAGAAAATATACAGAGTACAGGTTAGAAATAAAGTTGTCAGCCAACCACCTTGACCGATATAGAATAAATAGTTGACAAGTATGAAATAGAATCAGTTGATACTGGAAACTGAAGTATTAAATATTCAATTCTATAATGATTTAAACTAAATATCTATTCAAATTGCAATCCTGATCACATTAGGTCTAGGAACAAAAGGCGAATATAATCTATTTTAACTTTCCTTTCCAAATGACAATTAAGATGGAATCAGCTAACTGAACAGTGCATTTTATAATCTTAACAAACAAAAAGGAGAGGTGATGATTGCAATTCATCTAGCCAAAGTTCATTGTGATTCAAGAGCGAAAGACAAAAAAAAAAAAAAAAAACAAAGAACAGATTTGAGAAATGAAACAATGTGGAATTTCCACTTTATGTAAATTTTTTCTGCATGCAGGATCTGAACTAGTGGTGCATGGCCAGTATGTAATGAGTGTTAATTGTGTATTTTAATTTATTTTCCTCATATATAACATTTCAGAATCTTTGCAGAAAACAGCTTTTTTTTTTTTCCTTGGAAATTGCCTTTTTTGGCAATAAAATAAATACTCCTGGGTAAACTTCATGTTGCTGAATTTGTAATCTTGCAAAGTATGCTTTATATTACTAGGTTTTGATCTGACTTCTATCATCTTTAATGCCTTAGGATTGTTGTTGCACAATTATCTGCAAACTCATACGCAATTCTCTCTTGCGGCAAATTTATTACTGTTGTTTTCAAAATTTCAACTTTATTTAGATTTGAGCTTTGGATCAAATTAAGCATTTTCAATTGTGTGAGAGGCCATGTTAGGGAAAAAAATGCTTCAGTGGCAAAACAACTAAAATTCCTTCCTGAAAATCTTAGAAGTGGCAAAAACTTACGGTGAAAACAACAAATTTGGTGAAAAAACTCATATTCGAATAAAATTGAAGATTTGAAGAAATAAAATACTAGATTTTCTGCAAAAACTTGTGACACTATGTTAAGTCGGTCAATAAACTATTCAGTTATTTTCTCAAGGCAGTCCTTCTTGAGAATTGTTATTTTTTGTTTAATTAGTGGGGGGAAAACTACAAAAGAGACTTTTCTCTTTGAACAAGCACATGTAAAGTATGTTGACGCAACTGGCAGCATCTACATCTTTTATACACACTTTATAAGCCTGAATTTTATAGATTGGAACCTTTCCTTTGGACGTTTTATGGCTACGAAAATAGATTACCATATGCAGATTTTGCTTGTATTAATTCCTTGTTCGGTATAATGCAGAATCCTTGGGATGCCATCCAATTCTCTGGCAATGCACGGATTCATTTGGATTCTTTCTTGTCAATCTTTAATATAGCCGGTCTACCTGAAGAATATTACCATAATAGTACGTGTCACGACTCATGAATATGCAATATAGAGATGCTGTTGCATATCGAAATGCATCAAATTTGTGTTGACATCATTGACATCTGGAGTAGGTGAGCTAGCAAATGACGGTGACAGTTTCGTCGATGGAGCAGTTATAGCTGCTGCAAGAACATTACCTACTTGGTCAGACGGGGACATGCCTCCAATTCCAAGCATGGAAAGAAAAGCTGTCAAGGAGTTACAGGAAGAATGCCGTCAAATACTTGCAGAATTTCCCACTTCTTCTAAGCAAGACCAGCAGGTCCTAGGTAATTTTCCTGCTTAATGCCCAGAAAATCTTTGATTTATGACCTAACGAGATATTCATTAATCTTTTGGCTTGTTGGGTTGGAAGTGGAAATTGTGCATAATTTTTTTTTCTTGATTTGGCTATGTTGGTCCACGCCGGAAATGGATTTAGGCAAAAATAAATTTCCAGAAGTTAATATTTTCTCTCGGGGATAGAGATCAAACAAGTTTATGTGCCACTAATTTTCAATAATTTGCTTAAACATGAATGAAAATATCTGCTGTTATTTCGGCTAACATGTATTGATATCAAGAGTTTTGATACCAAGAGTTTATTCAGATATGTTTTCGTATTAGTAATATATTATAATATATTAGTGAATATTACAAATACCAACCAATTTGACCAATATCTTAGCCATTATTTTTTGGAAGTTTATATCCATATGTTTTAAATATTTCTAAAATCCTAAATCTTATGGGAAACCTAATCCACTTCTTATATAGTTATAAAACATACATATCAAAATCTTTGGAGTATTTTTCAATGACTCGGAAAGATTTTAAGACCAATTCTAATAATATTGACTAGAACCTCCTAAATGGGTAAATAGATGATTTAAAATATTGAATTTTAGTATATAATCCATATTGATGTGTTTATGAGAAACAAATTTTGTATTTTTGGAATCTAATACCAATGTGGCTAATGCTAATGTAGCCAATACCAATATTTTCATCCTTAGGCTTGATTACTTGGATTTGGACTTGTACAGCTTTTCTGATGAGGGGTACACGAAATCAAAACTGAACTTCAACTTTTAGCAATAATAAACCAAATCAAAATAAACATTTTTCCACCTAATGCTACATAATTGACTACCCGTAGTTAAGTTGCTAAGGTGCTGTGGTATCAAATAAAATTTTAGGAACCTAATTATACTAGGATATAGATTTCAATCAAGTTTATGCGCTATTAAAGTATTCTTCAATATTCGGATTTAGACTTCTTCAGCTTTTGTGATGGTTGGAGGGATACCCATAATCAAAAACTGAACTCAAACTTTCAGCAATTGTAAACCAAAGCCAGTGTGCAAAACAAACCAATCTTAGGCTTTCCCCCATAGATGAAAATATTGATATCGGTATCAATAATAGTTATATCAATATCAGACGATATGTACTGGTATCGAATATATCGAAGAAAATATTTTCTAATAATCATAATAGGGTCGTATCAACTAAACATTAGGTATACCTCCTATTATATTGTGATTGCTTAATATATTGCAATATATTACCGATACAATAATATATCGCAATATTGACCGTGTATAGGGAAATATCGATATCCGGGGATACAATATCGATACTTATCATCCGATATTTTTACTTATGCTTTTCCCCCCCTAAATTGCTGGCATGATTGACCTATTGGAGCTAAGGTGCTTTACTCGCTATACTACTCTGCTTGCATATATTATCTTAATAAATATGCTAATATGCTTCTACTAGCTTCCGCCTAAAGATTTTTAGAAGATATTAGCTTAGTTAAATTTAGTATATAGTAAACTTGTGTTCTGTTATGATTATGTTTTCTAAACTATCTATCTGATAGCGATACCAATATTTTCATACATGCTTGTAAGCCTTGGCATCTATGTCAAAGATGTAAGAGTTTAAACTCCATTAGAATCTTTGAAGTGGGGTTTCTGTTATTGATCGGGTTTGTCCCCCATCCTAAGCTCTCCTTTGCACGTGCTCATGGCTGACTTTTGTAGTTTTGTGGAAGTTAAAATGTTGAATTCTTAAAATGTTGAATTCTTACTGATTAAACTTGATCTTCTAATGTTAGCTGCTTTTTTTTTTCTTCCTCTTTCTTCTGATTAGCTGATGTTGGTGGCTGATTGATTAATATCTTATTTGCTGTGTCTTCTCTATCTCAACCTATGACAGATTCTATGCCAGATGCCAGGAGGACACTTGAAGCTGCAATCAAGTATGTCGCTGCTAATCACACCTCTTGTTCTGCTACTGATAGTGAACTTGTTGTTAACTAAGAAGTAATGAGACTGACACTGGGCACGTGCACGATATGACATGACACGGCACTGACACAATAGTTTTTTGAAAATAAAAGCACGGTACATTGATGTCATGTTTACTAAAATTCATATATGAGAATATGATTAATTACTAACTCTAATTTATGCAAATGAACCAATATAAGTAAATCATGCTATCAGATACCTTACATCATGGGAAAAAATAGAAGACAATGGAGGCTTGAGTTCCTATTTATTTCTAAATCACAAAATGATTATAATTCTTTTAGCTTACATGTAGAACACATTTTTTTTCTGAAAATTGTAAAATAATCTAATTTGTCATAAACATGTCGGAATCTGTCATGATCAAAAAATAATAATAATATATTCCAACATGAGTCGGACAGTGTCAGCTAGTGTTCAACATATTAGTCGAAAATAGTCAGTATTTCTTAGATTTTTAATGTATCCAGGCAATGATGTTTGCAGGTATCGATTGCACAGGAAGTTTTTCATAGAGAAGGTCATTGATTCGTTGGAGATCTATCAGGAAAGGTTATTGTTCTAAGTCTGAAATCCTGAACGGCATCGCTCCGTGTGTTTTGCCTCTCCTTTTGGTGCGTTGCCTCGAAGCACTCTTAATTTCAGGTCAGAATAGTGTAAATTTTGATTTCTCCTCCAATTAATGCCTGCCAAATTACCTATTGATAAAATAGAGTGGTTGGAAAAGCTCATTCTTTTGTGGCACAAAATAAGCGCACACATTGTTTTATAAGAGCTAAGACAAATGTCAAAGGGACTATCTTTTTGCCACCATTGGGACATATTCAGGTGACGTGTTATTTATTAATTTATCTATTCTTATGTGAATCTGTTAGTATGAATAGATAGATAAAATGTAACATTATTAATAATAGGTGAATGATGGTTAAAGGGTAATTTTTCAAAGGTAACGGTATGAGAATTTTTTTAAAAAAAATTAATTTTGTTATCAACAACTTGTTTTTCCAACTTTGTTCTAAATTTTTATTTAGTACCAATTTCATACAATGTATTTTAAGTTAAATTGATAATATGTTAACTTACCTATGGTATGAGCATAAGATCAAAAAAATTCAAGAGGGTTTTATTTTAGAGTTTTTTAAGGTTAAGTGTGTATGAGTTGATATTGAAATATGATGAATTAATCTGCACTTCTAAAATAGTATAAAATGGTAATAGATGAGAGTTTAACATCAATTTTGATAAAAATTTTGACATATGTATGTATTTGCTTAAATATATCGTATTATATTAAAGTCGGGTTATTTTTAACCGTAATTATCTTGTTTTAACCCTAAATTTTGTCTTTATTGTTAGTATGGCATTTTTGCCCATTTTATATTGTATTGTTTCTTTTCAAAAAAATTTTCAGATAGCCCACCATATGTGATGGCAAAAGAATGATAGTGTACCTTTTATATTCCTCATAGAATATTCTTTTTAAAAAAATAAGTAGATAATAATATTAAATACTGTATTTAGCTAATGGCATCTAAGCACAACAAAACCTCACCCATATCCTGTTTTGGACCGGTGGTATTGGTTGACATTCTTTGAATAATCTTAAATAATATGACATTTTATTTATTTAAACTAATAGGTGAATAAAAAATATCATTAAAATGTCTTTAAAACATTTCTCCTTCTGGACCATTGGTGAGCTGAGTCATGCTAAGTAGTAGGCACAATACCAACCGTTTCAAGGGAAAATGATGAAAATAAATCTCATTGCCGTATAACTCTTTCTTAAGAATCACACAGTTTCATTTTCCTGCAATAAAGGCTTTCTTTATCTGATCTAATAACATCTAAAACCTTGACCAGGAGTATGGCCAAAAGATATAAGCTTGAATAAGTTGGCATAAAAAATAATCTAATAACGATACAAAGCTAGAGCCTATTCTCATCAAACAGAAGACCGACCTTGTATTTCGACATCTATAACCGGAGGAATCCTAAGCACAACGGCCTCTAGCCGCGCGCCTGCCTGTTGGCTTAAAACCTCTAGTATCATCAAAATGGGGAAGGAACAGGAGTTAAAGCATCAATTTTATTAGCTGTTAAATACTCCTCGAATCTACATCATTCCAACATTTACATGACAAATTAGCACACTAAAAAAAAAAAAAAACACAACAAAAATAATGAACTTCCAAACAAAAACTGCGAAATACAAATCAACCAATACACAGGCATCCCTCCTCTTCCCTTCAGCTGTTAATTTGTAACATTATAAGAGATTTTGACAATTACAGATACTGGAATGTTTACAGTATGACCTTGATTACCAAAGAGTCCTATCCTACCAAAACTTGCTGCTGTGCTATTCGTAGAAGCAGTTAAGGTTATATTAAGCAACTGTCTTTCCCCAGCTGCTATGAAGAAGTGAGTAGGAGCTATCTTGAGGGCAACTCCGAAAGGGGCACTCCAACCGACGCTGTACGTCTCGTTCATGGCAGCGACGTTGGTGACTGTTCTTTGGACAAGTCTAGTTTGGTTTAGTTTGGATATTGTAATAGAAGGGAAATTCAAGTCGGCACCGCTCATGGAAGAAATCCCACAGTTTTGATCAGTGTAGTTCAAGACCACCGCTGCTGAGCCATTGATATTACAGAGGAATGAAACAAAGTCTTCATAGCCTGCAACAATAAACCACCCCACGGTTCAATTTTGTTCTCTCTTTGTTCTTTTTTGATAAATTATGGTTAAGGACAAAACGGACATTTACACAAAATGGAGCAGAATTTTGGACTTCGAACAATAGTGTGTGCAAAAAGTAAGCTTTACAATTATAAGAATATTTGGATAAGTTGAGTTATTATGAAAAATAAGATAAATTGATGATAATATTTGTAAATATTTAGAAATTACTCTTATAGGAAATAAGATAAGAAAAGGATGCCTATAATGATTCGACACATTTGGGCCAAATGAAGCACATGCAAAAAATGTGAGCTGTGATGGAAGAAAAGAAAAGAAAAAGTAAAACTGTAAATGGTTTAATTATAGCTGAAAATATCGATTGTTATGTATCAGTATGGCCCCCTCAAAACCAATATGTATTGGTATTGGATTCCCAATATTGATATTTTTTGATACCTCAACAAATCGCAATGCTTCTGTATCAACTAAAACAGTTGATTCGGCCAATATAATGACCAATACAACCGATATATCAGTCAATATAACCCTAATAGTTTATAACTTTTAAAATCTTTTTTTCCAATATATTAACTGATATATCTAAAATTATATATATTATTCAATATGTCCAATACCGATATGACCACAACAATATCAATATAGACCCTGATATCAATACCAATATTTTAATCCATATTTTAAACTCATTTATGCACTCAAAAAATATTATACCAAATCGAACGAAATAGAGAAAGCTAATTCAAATAGGCAATCCAACTTCATGAGGCTTAAGATTTGGTTGTCGTGTTGTAAGAAATCATTTTTTCTCTATTTGATTTCCCACTTGCCAAGGATAATCACAGGGAAAAACAAGTGGTCAGATTGTACTATTTCTTTGAAGACCATTTCTTGAGACCAACATTTCCTATTTTTCCGATTTCCTTCTGTTTTTTAAAGAAGAAAAAATGACGTAAGCACAAGGTCACATTTCTTGACCATCCTTTTGTGAATCAATGCATCCCATGCAACGAAGGTTGATGCCTAAGGTAATTAAATTTCCTACTATGTGAAATTTGATTGCCCAAATCGTAATCATATTCATGCCACGTATGTTGTCTACAAACCTACCTATGGGAAAAAGCATTTGCACAATAAATCACAATGCATATCAGGATCAATCAGCCATAATTTGACTGTGTTACCAGTTCTATTTTCACAATAACCAAATCACAAAAGGTTCTGCTACTTGCTGACTCTTACTCCTATTCCAACACATCGAACTCATACTACCATAAAGGAAATCCATTTTTCTGGGCATAATAATCCTTCTTGCTATGAGAAAGCAAATGATAAGATGGAGGGTAGTAGAAATATATCTACAGTTATCCACCAAAGATTAGCACATTGAATTCGAAAAACCTTTATCGAAGTTACGTTAGTCAGTATACTTACTTGAATAAAGAACGAGACCAGGATCCAATGCTGCGGTTGCATTTACAAATCCACTGCCCATGTCAAAAGGAGTTGCTGGAGACTGGTTTGCATCAGGGTTGGCATAAGCACGCTGTGCCATCATCGGCCCACCATTCTTGTCAAGAAGAGAGGCTGTTGTAGAAAGTACCGATCCAATAGCTGCGGGGCTGAAGCTCGGAAACTTCTGCTTGATTAGCGCTGCAAGTCCAGCAACATGGGGTGCAGCCATGCTTGTACCAGACATCATCGCAAATCTCTCTCCTTAAAGAAGTCAATAGTTTAATTTCCGTTTAATGGCAGTCATAGTCATAAATTTGATAATGTTGCAAATATGCTGATTCTTCCTAGTTCATGACTCAAAAAGCAGATTGTTCATAGTTTAAGATATTATCACTACCTTGAAATTCAACAGAATCAGCACCAAGTGAACTCCAAGCAGCCCACACAAAATTTCCAGGTGCAACTATGTTTGGTTTTAGTATGTCTGCATCATCAAGAGAGTTATCCTCTGGATCAGGTCCTCTGGCAGAGTAGTACATGATCTTTGGAGCAGAATAGCTGTAGCTTGCCTTTAGTCCACCTGAAATGCTAGCAACAGCTCCGAATTTAATGATCTTCTTTGTGATCCTGTCTCTCTCCAAAGAAGCATTGTAATACTCGAGCAAAATCTGGCAGAATAAAATATGGAAAATAAATAACATTATTGCAGTGAGACACCCCCATACTGATTTTTTTTCCAAAGGAAAAGCACAGAAACAGACATTATCTTGGTGTTTCACACAAGTTTGCCCGTGGATGACTGAAGTGAAAAATTGGACCTCCCATAAATGACATAAAGCTATTAATAAAATGTGGGGGCATTTTGCTTCTCATGCCCCAAGTTGAGGTAACTCACCATCTATCAAAAAAGGTAAATTTGGAACAACCCACTTAGGCCAAAATGATTCAGCCTACTATTTTTGGTGAGTTATAATAACATAGATCATAAATGAAAATATCAGTATCGGTTGCAATCATATTAGTATCGGACAAATCTAATAATATAGATATATCATAAGCCAAAAAAAATTGAGAATTATAAATTATCAGGCAAATATTGAACATATTGACTGATATTGTTAATACAATTACATATTGTGATTTTGTTGCTATATCAAAAAATTTCAGAAACAGGGTGGAGGGAGCTAACATCGATATATATTCCATGCAATAGATAAAAGTTGAGAATGTACAAAATAACGCGCCAAACGAGCTTAGCCCAAGGCATATTGCGAGGCCAAACCCAGAGTCTTAGCTTTTAGAAAATACCATAAGAGATGACATGAGAACCAAAAAGATGAAGACAAAACAGTGAAACCTTACAAAAAGGAAGGTCCAAACCAACAAAATGACAGTCTGGCAAGATTCACCCTAATTACTTGATTGATGGCTAGAAAACACTTACAACTTGCTCTGAAGTCATTCATCTAACCAACAAGAGATGATGTTACAATCTCACATAACCTAAGAGATGATGGCCCAAACCAACAAAACGACAGTCAGCAAGATTCACCCTAATTACTTGATTGATGGCTAGAAAAGACTTAACAACTTGCTCTGAAGTCATTCATCTAACCAACAAGAGATGATGTTACAATCTCACATAACCTAAGAGAGCCCCATCCCAGCCCAAGGATTTCCCCATAGGGGTTGGAATTCTAAAGGTCATATGGATTCTAAAGGTGTTTTTGTTCATGGTTCCCCTACTAAATAGCACTTATTCCCACGAAGTAGTTTAGCTTCTAACAGTCTCAATTGAGTGGGTTGAGTCCATTTTTCACAACCCATGTTGAAGTAACTCACCATTTGTCAAAGGAGATAAATTTGGGCCAAGACAACTAGATCCAAAATGCTTAAGCATAGTTACTTGGAGATGGATGGCTAACACCTAATACTTGATCTGAAGCTATGCGTCTAACCAGACATGAGATGTCAGAGTGCTTGTGCATGTGAATTCATCCATAATGTTGTGTTTGTTTCTTCAGTTTATTTTTTCCGTACATCACCTTGGAATCATCTGCAGAAGGAATCATGATGCTCGGTATATCCATAGGAGTTGGGTTCATTTGAAGCCCAATCATGAAAGGGTCCATGTAAAATATAATTCCAGCTGCACTAAGGTTTTTGGCTGTTTGAAGAGCTTGGCTGACAGTGGACACTCCAAGAACAAAACGCACTGAATAGCTACAGATCAGCAGATTTCCCTCCACAAGATCCTGACTCAGAATACTGGCATCTTGGCATTCACCCACATACATGTCAGTCACGGACAAGGAGTCATTGTTCAAAGCATGCTCAGCAGATAACATTCTGTATGATGTACCTTCTTTTGTCCCAGCTGCAAAAAGGGAAGACAAGCATCACAATAAAATGGAAAAACTTGTCACAAGTACAAGAAACAAAACTCCAGGAAAAAATTCCCTTGGCTTCTAGACTTAGAAGTCTTATTGACCAACTTTCCATCTTAACTGTTACATAATCTATCACAAACATGGGAATCACAACTTTTATCAGGAAATAATGCTATAGCATGGCAAAATTGCAGATAAAAGATGATCAAACTTGAAAACATTCTATGGGGTAAAAAAACAAACTTTCACCAGCTAACATACATGTTAACAGTATCGGTACAATGGCCTATACCAGAGCTAATCAATTTGTCTTTGAAGAAGCGGAGAGAGTGTTCCCATTAAATGAATCACACAAGAAAAGTGCCGAACTGAAAAACTGGATCAGTTATTTGTGCAGAATCATTGGTTTAACCTGCCTAGGAAGATGAATTAGTTGAAGTCTTGCTTCAGTTTCTAGCCTACAAACTTGAATCAGTTAGTCTTTCACAATTTAGCATTAGAGACATTTTAGTATTGTTTCTTGCTCATCAAATACAGAGTTTTTCTTTCCTATTTCATTCTGTTATTTTTTCAGGGCAGACTTTTTGATTAGTATCATATAAGGTGATAGAGGACTTTAATCCCTCTTCTTCTTCTTCCATCTTGTGTAGGCTGTTTCAATAAATTCACTCTATCAAACTGATTTAGATTAAGTTCCCATGAACGTGGATAGTTTCAGCGCATCAAATAGGAGAAGGAACACAGAATGTAGGCGAGCATGGAACTCAATGTGATAGAGTAGGCATCATTTAGTATTTGTGCTCATTACTCAAATTCATGAAATAGTACTATAATGTCATGACTTCTTCAATGATACTGTCTGCATTTTCTCAGTGATATTGACTCAGCATCCTCTTACAATCAATATGACATCAATATACAATATGTAGGTGTATAAATAGTGGTAAACTCACTGCATCTTTTCTAAAGTCAGGCAGGTGAATATTGCATTCCAAATAACTATTTTACAATATTTCAGCATGAACAATCAGAATCACACTCTCTGGTGGGAAGCAAATATGATTTCTTTGGTTTAGAATGCATTCCTCACTGTAGAGATATCTTGATAAGGTTAACACCATTTTCCAGGTGATACAAATTTTTAAAATTCCTCAAAATGATAATGGTTTTTGCACTTCATTTTCCCACATAAAACCTTTGGCATTGCAACCACAATATAATGAATCTACAAACCACAAATTGATGGAAGCATGAATGATATTAAAAAGTAAAAACAATGTGGGAAGTTCCAAAAACTCACGCGCAAGCCCTACACCAGAGATGGTGACATTGTTGCCAAGAGTTATAGAGTTACTATAGATTCTATCATGAGCAGCAGCACCAACTGTGAAGATCCATGGACTGAAAGAAGAAATGCTTCTCGGAGATGGACCAGTATTGCCAGCTGCTTGGACAACAAAAATACCAGCCTTTACAGCTGTCAACAAAGCCATATCTATGGGATTGAAAAAGGTGGCAATTCCTGGAGGGCGCCTATTGGGCGTGATTGACAAGCTTATAATGTCAACACCATCCTGCGCTGCCTATGAACAAGCAACAATGATTTCAAACTACTATATAGTGTATCATGAAATCCATTTGTTATAATTGGAGCAAATGAGTTGACAGTAATAAAATTCTGGGAACTTTTCTCTAATGTTGCGTGAGGCTGAATCCATTTCTTGGGGCATAGTCCATATAACACAAATTTTGCCTCTTGCAGCTTAGCACTCTAAATATGTGAGATGAAATTTTTATCCAATTATTGCGCAAGCAAATATTCAAGCATTTTAGATCTTATGCGATTTGATAGTTGTGCTTATCAAAATTATCCATTTGAAAAGAGAATAGGGTCCCATCCTTTTCCAAACACAATGCACCTTCTCCATCCTGCAGGTTCAAACTAGCTCAATAGGTAAAGTTCCATTGGACAGTTAAGGAGACCTGTAATGAAATCCAGCAAGCATCAAGTTTTTTTTTTTTTTTTTTTTTTGGGGGGGGGGGGGGGGGCAGGGGAGAGGAATTTTCGGTTTTGGGGTGTACTCAATATTATAGCCCTTATGGATGGAACAAGAAAAAAGGAATGCCTATCCTGTGATTGTATTAGTTAATCATATAAGCACATGCACATGCACATGCACATGCACATGCACGGGATAAATTAAAACGGTACAAGATAGCTTGCAAGCTACTAAGGCTTGATTTGGCAGAAGACTTGATTAACTAGAAAGAATTCAAGCTCAAGTCCAACTCGCGCTAAAGTCTCGTGAATACATCTCAAGCTTTATGAGGTTCAGATTGTAGGCTCACAAGTCTATTTGTGCAAGGAATCTTAATAATGTTCTTTTTTTACGCATTACATCTATTGTCTTTAAAATTGTTATAATGAAAAAAAAAAATGTTCCATCTGTCCCATTCCCATAAAAATATTTGCAATAATCATTGAAAATTTTCAAAGTAATTTTTCTATACTTTTTATAGGATTTTCAAAGTCAAACATGAACATACATTATAGGGCGTAGCCAACTCTAAAAGAAAAGGCATGCCCACCTTACTTTCTCATATTTGCATTTTGTAGCTTGGTCGATGTCAGTAGATTCTTTTTACCCATCCCTAAAGTAGACAATGTTTGCGGAAGCACATTCATTGGTAGTGTTAATTAAAGGTGTGTTTGCAGGTGATCTTGGTTTGCATCTGTTAGCATAAAAAATGTGGTCCAGTGTACAATTATCCCACAATGTAGGGTAGAAAGGGCCAAATGTACAGGTACCCTGGGCATTGCATTTCTACCGCTTATTAAATAGATATGAACCGGCTATCCAAAGCTATACCCCTAGCTAGATAAGATTGGTTGCAAAAAGTAAAGAACAAAAAAAACTTTCTTAACTGATCTAATTGTAACTGGTCTGCCAGAAAAAGTGATTCAATTGAGACTGTTTTTATAGTTTAAAATATAACCTCTAGATCACAATGGAAGAACTTCACCATTATGACAAGGCTCACCAATCAATGTCATATTGAAATTGACACATTATGTTGAATTCCTACATATCATATTTTGTATATCTTTAGATACCTGTATCATGTGTAAGTTCCTTTGAAGTTTGTGATATAATTGTTTTGAGGTCTCAGAATACTTTAGTATATAGTTGTATCTCACGAGGCAGGGGTGTGGAGATCGTTCTTCCAACCCACTGCACTGCTTCCTTTAGTGTTCATGCATCTGTTTTGTTCCTTTGAACCCATCAGTTAGAGAAGTTTCTAATCATCACTCAATTCGACATTGAGTATTGTCAAACCTCCATTTGACATTTTGATTACCAGTAGACAATTTTTGTCCTTAGATATGAATTTCAAATATATTTTCTCTTTTCCATACCCTTCTTATATCCCATGATATGGAGCCTTGGGCAATGGATCACCCCATGTTTAATGTTTATTTTTTTATATATCTAGGTAAAGAGAATTCTCTTTTCAACAACTTGTAGCCCTAACAATCAGAATGGAAACTAAAGACCTATTGCATTTCAAATTTGAAAAAACAACAAAACATAGGCAAAACAATGTCATAGAGCTGTGGAATTTACAGTCCCCAAAACTTGCAAAAGTGGGGAAAAGTAACAATCAGGAAGGACTTCTCTTGCTTAAACAGTGATGCAAAAAAAATTAGTTGTGACTTGTTGTGACTATAGGCAACAGGAAAACAAATATTCTTTCCAGCAAATCACAAATGGCGCAACTCCACCAGCTACACACACACCCCATCAAAAAGAAAAAATAATAATTATGTAATAATCCAACTAGATGTACCTGGTCAATTGCTGCAACGACATCAGCAGCGAAGCCTCCAAAGCTCTTGTAAAGTGCCTTGTAAACAGCAATGCTGGAATAATGGCATGTGGTTGATACATTTCTCTCAAAGCGAATGAAGAACTAGGTTTATGTTACATTAGTAAAATCATTGAGGGCTGACAAGGTAATAACATGCTTCATAAAATGGTGCCTTTTGGGGATATTTACCATCCACGCACACATGCACGCATAAACAGAAGAAAAGCCACAAAACATGTAAGGAATATTGCAATTTGATGTGGTTCAGGTCACCTGGCTTACTCCAAGGAAGAAACACAAACTATTAACATCCATAAAGCAGATTATGTAATGAGTTTTCATTCAAGCCCTTCCTCTTCATTTGAGCCTACCCACCCAACCATCAATAACTTTGTAAGAGTTTTCATTCATAAAGGAGATTGCTAAAAGTATTGCAGTGACATAAGGAAAGAAACGGATAGGGGCTATTTCATATTAGTAATTATGTAAATGAAATTTTGGCACAACAACAAGGTGGCTTTGTCGGAGTTGGAGAACTGGCGTCAAACCACAGAAGTAATCTCGCATCATAGGGATGATGTTGCATATATCTAACACTTTTCAGAGCTTGCAATGTGGGAAGCCTCATAAAGCCGCTACACTTTGAGTTATTTAGATTTGTGTTATAGATTTTCTGATTGGTCATCATATTTAATCCCAGAATACTATCACATAAAAATCACATTTTCAAGCATAAAAGTTTAGTTTTATCAGCCTTTCATGGTAGCGTTCTCACTAAAAGAAAGACCAGTTATGCAATTGATTCTGTCAAAACAATGTATTCAGCAATAAGGACTTCAACCTAATCAGACAGAAGCCACTAGGTTGTTGCAGCAACACGAAAAATGACAAGATGAATTAAAGACGAACATAATATAAGGAGACAAGGGTTCAGGTCAGATAAATTACTGAGCACGAGGAGCCATTCCACTTGCATTCCCAAAGTGATGTCCGGATACTATAACTGGAATCCCATGGTTTCCTGATGCGATGGAAGCTGTATGGCTGCATGCAGGGACATAATAATATTAGATCAGATGATGTTGCTTTGAATACAGAAGCATCTAATTTTTACAAGAAAATTAGCGTTGCCAACAAACTAGTAGTGGATTTAGAAGCTAAGTCACAATTTGTCCACCACATTTAAGAAACTATGATGCAAAGCAAGAGAACACTTACGTGCCGTGGCCATCGCCATCAAATGGTGACGCATAGTCCTGGCTCGCATTAAATATTCCTCTGGTTATGGCAGAAGCTGCAAAATGGCGGGCCCCAATAAGCTTCCTGTTGCAGGACCCAGAAGGAAAATCCCTGGTAACCTCACATATACCAGAGAAGTGTTGTGGAATTGGATATGCATTTTCGGATAAATTATCTGCAAAGCTAGGATGTGTTGGATCAATTCCAGTATCAATAAATCCAATAACAATTCCTTCCCCAGCAGAATCACATCCACCTTCCACTACCCATGCTCCTTGAGGGAGGCCAAGAAACTGAGGCGTATGTGTGGTTGCAGTTCTAACAGAGAAATCAAGTACCACATTTGCCACTTCTCCACTTCTTGAAAGTTTATCCGCCTAAAAAATCAACAAAATGAGAACTCCAAATTCGAACTTACATGTACACAATCATAAAATCATATTTTTTTCTTTTTCTTTTTCTTTTGCATTAATCGGAAGATGGTAGGAGTTTGCGATATTAACATGGGTAAAGCTTATACATCTTATAAGCTTGTATTAAAAAAAGGCAGCTTGGTGCATGAAACTTTGGTTATGTGCAGAGTCTGAATAACGGTCAGACCACCTTGCTTCTATTATACACGATCATGTATTGCATTATATAAGAAACCGCTTAAACGACTCAATTTTGTGGCCATCAGTCACATGGTGATGATCACGGTTGCACAAAGGCCTTCTTTCCATTATAAGCTAGTATTAAGATAGGAATTTATGATGATGGGAAAATTTGGTTTGCACTTTTGAAATTGACGGTCCAGATAATTAATTAAAGTACATACTAACTGCAGTTATTATATACCTGTTGAGGTGTAACAAGAACCGCAAATCCATTGATCAAGTAGTGATAGCTATATAGCTTCATATATTTCTGCCCTCTCAACACCTTCCTCAACAAAGAATCATGCACTCGTGAAATATAAGAAAAATTACGAGGATCTGATCTCGAGGCATTCCTGAATCAGATAAACTAAACGCATTATTTAGATAAATGTGAGCACTAGAGCTGCCAGCAGAAACCAAAAATAATAATAATAACAAAAAAAAAAAAGGTTCTCCTTTTCCTAGCCTGACGAGAAAATTTCTTAACAAGAGAAGAGTCTACAGGATATGCAAAACACTGTTTATTTAAAAGAAATTATAGGAAGAAAATAAGAAAAGCCTCAGGAATATTACAGAGATAAGTGTTGTTGGGAGAAAATGCTAACCAACAGAACAACAAAACAGCCCCAGGAAACAGAGAATCTTCACGGGTGAGGACAAGAAACTTTACCGTTAGGCATATGCCGTATGCTCATTCAATCAGTAATTCAAATTTTTAGCTTCAAAAATTAATTTAAAGTAGCATAAAAGCCATTTAATTACCCACTATACAACTTGAGTCATAACCGCACAGAAAAAAAAAAAAAAAAAAAGGCACACAAATTTAAATTCCAAAATGATAATAAAGTCTCAAGATTTTCACAGAAAAGAAAAATGAAGAAAGCAAAAGTAAAAAAAGTAATACCCTGGGTTGCGAAGTCTGCTTAATCTAGGAGCTGGACCATGTTTGGAGCCAGAATTCCCTTTCCTGAGCTCATCATAGAAATGAGAAGTAGAGACTTGTCTGAGAGTAACAATATAAACAGCAGAAACTTCACCGGAAGAAGAATCTTGAGAAGAAACTCTCATAACCATATCGAGACTGAGGACAACCAACAATAAATGGACCAAACAGCTCTTCATCATTTTTAGGAATGCCTAATTTTTTAGAGTAATTACCAAGTGCGCACAGCTTTGAGCACCAGAACAGTGAAAACCAAAGACTTTTTTCAACACTGACCCAAGATTCTTAAGCCCTTGAGTTTTCCTGAAGTACCCATTTGGGTTGCATGTCCCAGAACGAGGAAAACGCCACACTCATTTTTGAAAAGTGAGAACTTCAATGGGATGAAGAGCCGTGAAACCCCATCAGACCTCCATCGAATTAGAGTGTAGGAGAGAGAAACTGGCTACTCTACCCCTTCTGCTTACGCGGTACACTTCCAGAGAAGCTAAGGCCCGGGCCGGAAGGGAGGTGAGGAAGAAAAGAGCGGAGCAGCGTTAAAGCTGGGGAGAGAGTTTCTGCATAGCCTCTCGGCCGTTGTGCAGTGTGACGTCGAATTTTTTGTTTTCTGGGTAGAAAGTGAGCCTTTAATCCTTCGAGTGTACATAACGTTTCTTTTGTTTTATAAAGTTAGTGGATGGGGCGTGCAAGGCACGTGCCTTCTACCCTCCTTTTTCACCCTTTTTTTTTTCTTTTTTTAATGTTGTTGTAGTTACTAGT
>JAODPA010110491.1:0-19630 GCA_025585075.1 Nepenthes mirabilis
AATAAAATTTAATAATAAAAATTAAGTTAGTCTATTTTATAGAATATATTGTCCCTAAGTCCCAAAATTTGGACATTCAAATTAAGTGGACAAGGTCATATGCCTAAGTCCCACAAAATTGCCCGCCAATTGCACATAAGTAGAAATGTATATATATTTAATTCTCCTCGTCTTGTCTTCCCAGCTACGCCAACATTTTGCTACAAAAAACCCGCGTTCCTCCTCACTGAAATTGCCCCAAATCCACCCCCCCTCTTAACGTCACCGGCCATCATCTCCGTTGAATATAACTCAGGGTTTAGATTATCACAGGTATTTGTTGCAAGTTCGATCAATTTTTTCCAGTAAATATGATTTCAGACACCTATCCGTATAATTTACAGTAGTTTAGAGTGGTTTCTTAGGCGATGTTTGGCCATCAAGATGTAAGAGGATTCTAATCAGAAGTGATGGCGAAGAGGAATAGCGTAGTTCTTTTGTCGTCGGACGATGAAGACATCAGTAAGCATCGGTTGCTGAGTTTGAAGTCGAAACTACACGATTCGAAGTGCTCGAAATCGAGCACTCCAGCCCGTCGCTACAGGGCCAAAGCGACGAAGAAGGCTCGACATTCGGATTCTTGTTTGGGCCTCTCCAAGGAAGGCAATGGAGTCGATCAGGTATGCTTGTCAATTTTCATTTGTCAGATTTCAAACGAAATATAAAATAACCGAATGTATTTTTTTATCGTGAAGCACCGAATTGGTTTCTGACATAGAACATGAGTAAGCTGATTTTGTAGTTGCCTTTATTGTTTCCATTTAGTGTTCGTTTGTATTGGATACTGTAATGTGACGAATGACAGCGAAAGTCGAAGTGCGTGCCCCCATTTACATGTTCAAAGGAGAATGAGGGTGGAAATTTCTTTACTCTCATAAAACTTGGAAATGGAACATCCTATTATCTCACACGAAACCGAAAGGGGTGGGTATAAAAATGAAAATGTTAAACCATCATTAACGATGGAGCATACCTACTTTTATTTTTCTATTTTTCTTATTATTTTTATACTTCGTCCCCGTTCCTTGAAATCCCTTAAACCAACTAGGTTATCATTACTGCAATATCATATGCAAGACAGAATTGCTATTATTTAATAAAAAAAGCAGTCCTGTTTACGGAGCTCCACATCAAATGGCAATACTGCTCACAGAGCTCCACATCATCGGTTCTGGAGACTTCAGATGTATATGTCTTTTCCCCTGAATTGAAGAGATCATTTTGGTGGTTTGAATTGATGTTTTTCATGTTTTATTTTATGCTTCAGTTGCTGACTATGAGGTGTTAGGTAACCATGAAGTGCATTTTGTTTTTCAGTAGAGTGGTGCATTTGTTTATTATTCCAAATGGAATTGGAATTTTAAATGCCCTAAGAGATCATGGGCCAATAGCTTTTTTCCCTAAATATAATGATTACATTCCTTTCTACTAGCAACATAAAAAAAAACAGCAGGTTGGAAATGGAGTCCCTTAATTGGAGTGCATGGAAAAATTGCAATCCTATTCATATGGCATACCAATCTTCATCTCCACATGAATGCAATTATTTTTGCAGTTACAGTTGATAGATTATGGATCAATGTCATGAATGTCAACTTCTCAAGTGATTAGTCGGCTTTGTGATACGAAAATCACACGGAAACTAGATGGATAGGATAAGAGGAGAAGACTATGGTGATAGGGCGGTGATATCACACGGAAACTAGATGGATAGGATAAGAGGAGAAGACTATGGTGATAGGGCGGTGATTTTGTCTTAGTTTTTCCATAACCATTGTGTGGTAACAGGAGTTTGTGCTGGACAAGAAGTAAGATGCATTTTATTTCAGACCTTCAATACAACAAACACTGTTTTTCATCAACAGGATATAGTCAGCTGTGACATGGTTAATTTATTTGGATGATTTGATTCATTTTGTTGTAAACTTTTAACTTTCCAAGTAACTCATTTACTGACTGGAATTAGTTTTATGAATCTGGATTGTTGAACTGTAGAATAAAAAATCTGTGTGTTTTAAGTTTTAGTTCATTGGTTATCAGCCAACTGAAGTATCAATTTCAGTTTCAGACTGTGAATTCTACTTTGAAGACTTGATGTGTCCCTAGATTCGGGTTATACGGATTAGGAGTTACCTGATCTTCCTCGGTGGGTCGAATTGAAGTGGGTCTGGTTTCCGTCTCTACTAACCAGGGTCCTGTGTAACACAACAAATAAACAAGATGTTAGAAAATTGGTGGGACTCACTCCCCGATATATCCTCTGACGCTCAAGTTAATAATCTTTCAATGAGGGTGAGAAAGATGGAGGATGTAAAGGATGCTAATGCATCAGTGAGGGGATGGAGTGTCGGTTGGAGGACGGTGCTCTAGCGAGTGCGCTCAGCAAAAAACGGCTTTTAATGAGGGTGCACTCTGGGGACGAGTGGCTAAAGAGAGGGAAAGAATGCTTCGATCTTCAGGGAGTTCTTGAGGGTAAGGATTACTCTGCCCCTCCTGCAGAGGAGAAGGGGTATTTATAATGTTGAAACCGACTTGGCCTTGTTTGTGCTCCAAGACTGGCCGTTGGTCTCCCTGGTGGATCTGCTGAATTATCTCAGCGATTGCATGCAGGGCAAGTATGGTGACCATGGTTGCCTGGGGATATTCCTTCCTTTATTGGGGTGAGCGCAGAGGTTGGTCGGATGATAATATTTGTCTGAGAAGATTTGCTGAGTTATAGTTGCCATTCCAGGAGCGATGTGTAATCAGGGGCGATATTCTGGGAATATTTGCTGAGTTGTAGCTGCCATTCCGGGGGAGATTTGCGATCCTAGGCGGTTATGGCACGCGTTGTTTCGGGTTGGGCTGTGCCAAAGGCCGGCTAGTGAGCAGGAGAAATCTTCATGGATTAGCCCTAATTGCCCATTTCCCACTGGGCAGTTTCGGGTCGATCCATCTGGGTAGATTGCACCCCCGCTTGGCTCTCAGGCTCATGAGGCCGCGTTGTGGGCCGTCTCTTCCTGGGCCCTTCCCCCTTCAGCGGGCTTGATTCTCAGGCTGGCCCATCCATGGCTGCACCCATCAAGACTTTTATTTGATTCTGGAAGAAATCAATGTTAATGCATTTGATAAAGCAACATACAATTTACTAATATCGATTTCAATTGTAGAGATCTGAAATTGATGAGTTTAGTGAGCCACAAGCTTTAGCGTCATTTTTTGCTTTGATGCATTCTGTTTTACCTAAGAAATTGACTATTGCAGTCTCATGCTACTAGATTGAACTAAATAACATGCACAACACCTGATCTCTCTTAATAAAATAAAATAGTTTTGCCTAATCTCTGATACCATTCAGTGTTCTGTGATGGACCCTAACATTTAATATTGTTCAATGCAGTTCAAATTGTTATGTGAAGATTTTGCTGAAGATTTTGCGGGGTTTAAGGTATCTGCTGGTAGGCTGTTATATGTGTTTTTTGCTTTAATTAATCTTAATCTTCTCTCCAGTGATTGCATTTTTAGAAGTTTCTTACCTATTTTATGTTTCTGCAACGTTTGTTTTGCTCGCATGTTAAAATTGTCAAGCTTGGTTTTGAATTCAAGTAAGAAACAGACAGTTGTGCAATGCTTATAATTTCTAATGGATCAGGTGTGCTGAAGTTTTCATCTTTACAGTCAATATCCAGTGGGGTTATGTAGCAAGAGTATTGTGAACATTTCTTAATCATGCAAATCTATCTTAGTTCTTTTTCTTGCAATTTTATTCTCAATTTTTTGAAATATATTGGAAATATACTGACACCATTATATTCCATCCGAGTTAAACCCATATTTGTCTTAATTAGTTCTAATTGGCTTCAGTATTCCAATTTACTAATTAGTCTTAATTAAACCTGACTTATATAAAGTACAATTTCATAAAAAAAAAAAAAAAACTCCAACGCCATTATTTCCCCCATTTTTCCCTCCCTTTCTTACTTTTCATCTTGTTGTTCCTCTCAACCCTGCCCCCTTTTCCTCTGCAACTGATTAAGGTTAACAAGAACACTGGGTTTTGTTTAACAAAATCAGGCTGACAATAAAATACATCTTGTTTTCAAGAATGCAATCTTTAATGACAAACACATTTTAGTGCATTTCTCAAACACCCACAAGGCCACAAAGGTTCTTAGGGTTTGTGGAGTTAGAATCAAATGTGATACTACTAGCAGAAATTAATTTTTGGAGTCAGAATCCAATTTGATGCTATCAGAAGCAGAAAGAATCAAGTGTTGTGGACATCATCTATGGGTAGTTGTTCTCCGTTCGGGATATAATTAACATAGAGTAGGAGGGGAGGGGAGGGGAGGAGAAGAGGGAGATGTGGAGGGAGTGGCAGTGGCAGAGTGGAGGGGAGGATGGTGGTAGTAGATGGGGTGGTCGAGCAGCTTTGTGATGAGGCAGTGGAATTTTATATCTATCTTTTAAAATTATTATTTGAGTTTTTATTTTAAGATTTAACAATTTTGAATGTATCTAGAGTANTAGTAGATGGGGTGGTCGAGCAGCTTTGTGATGAGGCAGTGGAATTTTATATCTATCTTTTAAAATTATTATTTGAGTTTTTATTTTAAGATTTAACAATTTTGAATGTATCTAGAGTAATCAGGTCTTAACTCTTATTTGTCATTAGATTAGACTTTGTTTGTCTGTGTCAATGGATTCATGGGATTTGCATGAGAATCGCTTAGGATAGATTTGAAAGATCTGAAAAAGGTTAAGAATATTTCTGCTATATAGCATATTTCTTGTGCAGATGGGGGTTGAATTATCAATTTCTGTGATTTTGTTAAATTGATTGATCAATCTGTGGAAAGGTTCCTATTGGGCTAATCAAGAGATGGGGACTTCTAGAAACTATGGTTTTGTAGGGCTTGCTAACTCTTCAAATAAGTTCCTCACTTATTGACTCAAGTTTAAACCCTTATTTCTGAAGGCTAATGATGGTCGCTACCTAGCTAGCAAATAAGCAAATATTTGAGTTGTAGCTATTGCCTTAGGTGCATGATGACTTGATCTCCAAAAATACTTATAGTTTTTAGGCGTTGATTATCTTAATTGGTTATATGAAGCCTTTAATTTCTGATGGATCAAATGTGTAAGAGTGCATATTTGTACTCAATTTTTCGTGCATATGGGAAAGTGAACTGACATGAGCTCCGATGTATCAGTGACCTTATTTCCACGGTGTCTTTGTCCTTAAAATACTTAAGACCAATTATTCATTGTTTCTTTCATTTTTCTTTTACCTTGAATAATCTCACTCTTTACACCCTAAAGCTAAGAAGTGATGCATCAGGGTTTCAAAGGATGGAGGGAGTGGAACTGTGGGTTGATAAATATAGACCCTGCACTTTTGAAGAGCTTGCTGTTAACAAAAAGAAGGTATATTAATTAGTTTTAATTCATCAGTGTGTGTGCTTTGCTGATCTTTCCTTCCTTACCAGGTTGAAGAAGTCAAATCATGGTTTGAGGAAAGGTTGAAAACTCAAAAGGTAATAAATGCTTGTTAGAGATAATGATATTATGGTTTGTACTTCTAATTTTGGGGAAAAAAAGTAGCTGTTGTGTTATGGAGCAAAATGATTTGTCCTGATAAATAGCCTTGAGAGTGAAATTTTTTTGGAGATATTATTCTTTTTCTTTTTCCCATCTATGGATGGACTGCTTTGTGTGTTTTGGCACATTTGTTGGACTCCCACCTCCCTAAGCTGCCTTGTCTTCTTTAGTAGTTTAACTGTTTTGTATGTCCCAGTTAGTAGGCGCCATTCTCTTTTGTATATGCCTTTGACTCTTACTGTAACCTTGTATAACATGTAACCTAGTCCCTGTGGAGGTCTTAGAGGAGGTAAACACTAATGTATCAAATGCAATTCTTATTGAAGCAACATATATATGTTATTTTAAGTAGGTTCCACTTGGTTCAAAAGAAGGGCTGGCAATGAGTTTGCAATTGTTGGCAATCTCATTATTCATCGAGTTTTGACAAGGACTGTATAAGAGATACTATAAGCATAATTAGCATCTATTTTCTACCCCTATCTATATGTGATCTCCACTATTATGATCTTTCTCTCTTTTGGCAGGAAGAGCTTCAAAATCATGTTCTCCTCATCGTTGGTCCAGCTGGGGTTGGAAAATCTGTATGTCTTGCTCAATCTTATTTCAATGCATTTTTTTTTTCTGATTTTTTAATGGAAATTCCTCTCGCAAAGATGAGACCAAATTGGTCATGGCAACGGAAAGTATAGTTTGTTGAATTATAAACTGTGCTTGCTTGTGTTAGTCTCTATTTAACGAGCATTTTCAATTAATTCTTACCTTATCCCAATAAGCCTCTATTTTTTTGACAATGATATAGATGATTGTTTTTTGAAGTTCTGTATATGATGCAAGACCACTGTCCCTCTGTCTCACTCTCTCAGTCCCTTGTGTGGGAAATTGTGCTCCAACAGTTGAAAGTGATGGTAGCCATATGCTACCACAAGTGTTCTATTGATGGATCCCACAGACATCTTGGACCGCGAACCTGCAAATTAACCTATGCAAAGTTATCAAGCATTGCACCTTCATAATTTGTGCCTTTTCTCCATAGCTGACTATTTTTTACATCCTCCAGATACCGGTTCTCTGTACTTTTCCTGCTTAAACTGTTTATTGTGTATCCATCTTATATTGTAGGCAATTGTCTACGTGGTTGCATCTCATTTTGGAGCTACAGTGTGCGAGTGGAATACGCCTACCCCGACAATTTGGAAGGAACATGTTCATAACTTGCATTCAGGTAGTTTGATCTTATTGTTTTGTCGAAACAAAGCAAAGTGAATCTTTATTGGCTGGATAATGTTGGCGAGCAGTGTTAAATTGTTGTCATATTTTTCAAAAACATTCTCAATACAAGAAGCCTCGTGTATTGGCTATCCTTAATTTTCTTCCTCCATTGGGTATTCTGTCATCTGATATTGCTTTTGGGCTTTGCCGGGAGGGAGAGTGGATAGGTTTAGTTTTTAAGTCTTTGGTGGATCCCACATTCTACTCAAGACTCTTAGCCATGAGCTGCAAAATTCTGATAGTAGAATCATGAGTTTTTGTGGTAAAAGCTGAATAGAGTAACAGCCTTGACTCGTGGACTTCTTTCCAAAATTTAGCTAGCATAGGCTAAATGTACTGAAGCTTGATGTTACAGAGCATGAATGCTTAAAGCCCATTTCTTCAGCCTGATAAGTGAAATTTTTCTATAGAACGATGGAATAATGCTTCAGCAATAGCTGGTAGGGAAATTTTTCTTCATTGAATGCTACACTGAACTTGTGATTCTATCAGTTACTCTTCTGTTATAAATAACTGATGCTTCATTAGGGATTCACTATATATCCAAGTTGGATGAGTTTGAGAATTTCGTTGAAAGGGCAAGGAAGTATGGGTCACTTTCATCATCTATTGATGGATCAGCATCAAAGATACTCTTAATTGATGATCTTCCAATGGCAAGTGGAAAAGTTGCTCATGGAAGACTTTTGAAATGCCTGCAACTACTTGTAAAATCAGCCCGAGTACCAACACTGATATTGATTACTGATTATGGAAGACCTGACTCTCCCGATGCCAGTGTGTGCTGCTTGGAAGAGCTGTCATTATCTCTTCAGAATGCTGGTGCCTGTAAGGTTGCCATTGCTAAATATTTTTCTGGATATAGTGCTTTGATTTTCTAAGATGCTTTCGCTAACTACTCACATGGAAAAGCAAAATTTCAGGTGACTTTCAATCCAATAACAGTGAACTCCATAAAAAAGACTCTTTTTAGAATATGCAGACAGGAACAGTGCAACGTGACTTCTGAACAGATTGATTTGATAGCCAATGCCAGTGGAGGTGATATCAGACATGCAATTACATCTTTGCAGTACTTCTGTCTCAAGCCAGGTCCAATGATATCTGGATCTTCTACTAAATTCTCTCCATCTGATTTTAGATCAGATGTAAAATCAAACGATCACAATATGTTAGACAAGGCATCTGTCCTATTTGCCAGAGATCAAACACTCTCTCTCTTTCATGCCCTGGGGAAGTTCCTGCACAACAAAAGAGAGACTGAGAATACTGTTTTATTTAGTAAGTGTTGATAACAGTCTGTCTTTTTAATTTGCCCATGCCAGCTTGACAATGCAGGGTTCCTTTGCTATTTCCTTCCATTGGTAGCGAATATCATCTCCACTAGCTTACAGGTTCAATCTCAAGTATAATGTCTGTTCTTATGATTGAGTATATGCTTTAATTGATGGTATTAAACAATGAAAATTTCACCTCTGCCTCTCTTGCCTCTCCATTTTAGGCTTGGTGGTATTGTTTTGTGTAGTAGACAAGATATCGTCATCATTCTAGAGATTTAACATCAAATTCCCCTTGAATCATGGTTTCAAGGTGGGGATGGCTACCCCCGAGTGGCCTATTATAATTAAGGTTCGTATGAATGGAAAAGTGGAGGAAGTAATCCTTCCTTCCCCTTTCTCTTCATTATAGAATAACAGGATCTTACAATAAATGAAGGGAATACATCAACGAAGAAAATGGAATTGAAAGGGTTAATCTTCCCCCTTAATTTACTAATCCTAATCTTGCTTATGATGCGCTTTGATTAACTCCAATTAGTATCTTGTTGATGATGCTTATTTCCTTAACATTCCTCCTCAAGCTGGTGTATAAATGTTGTTTAAATCCAAGTTGAAACAAATGCACTTCAATAGATTACCACTAAGATCTTCGTGAATATATTAGTAGTTAATTTCCATATTTTACATATGACATGGATATAAAACCATTTACGATTTTCTCTTGAATAAAAGGGAAATTAACTTTGATGTGTTTGGTTTTTTCATGAAATACTAGATTGAACGTGACGTGTTGATGAAAAATCTATTATAATAGAAATTTCAGGTCACAAAGTGTGTAAAGTCTAAACCCGTGGATATATGCAATAACAAGTGAAGAAAAATTTTGATTAGTCTCAGGATAAAGTAGTATTGGTATTAGCACAATTCTTTCAATCCGTTGATAATCGTAAGTGCACGATATTGTAGCAAGTAGTATGAGTGAGTGTCGTCTTCCAAGGGATTGAATCATTGGACTAATTATCAAAACTATTTTTATCCCAATTTTATCTAAATGATCAAAATGATAGAGAAAAAATTGTGACTAACAATTAGATTATAAATTCTAAAATAATCGATACAAAGGATAATGAGAAGCTATTAGAGTATTCTTGAGTTTACCTAAGTATACCTATGTAACATCTCAAATTGCTCATACTCAAAGTTCTTCAATTATGACAATTAAGACAATTTCATAAATTAATGTTTCCTTTCGGGTTAAATCAAAATATCAATTACTAATCTATTCACTATATCTTTATGTGACTAAATTAAATAATCAAGTATTAGGATCAACTTGTCTCATTTAAAATTACATGAATCCAAGTAGTATATCTCTATTTATGGTAAAATTTATATTATCTCTCTCAAGATCAAGAAAATGTATGAATCTCTTCTTGATCTCAACATACATCATCAGTTCATTTAAATTTTGATCAATCATTCAAACACGTGAAGCAAAAATGGAAGTAATCATAATATGAAGAAATTATTGCATGAAGTAAATTCAAGGAAACATAGTTCTACTTAGACTACATCAAAAATCTCTAGCAAGAAATTTAGTTCATGATAGAATGAACAACTAACATGAAAATCCTAGAATTCATCTTCTAAAAGGAAAAAAAAAAAAAAATTAAAGAAGATTGGATGAAGAAAGGAAGAATTTCTTCCCCTGAAATTTTTGCTGCTACTGCTCTATGTTGGCCAATCCTCTACTCTTCTATAATTTCTGTTGTTGCTGCTAAAAGCTGGCATATCTTGTTCTCCTCTAGAATTTCTGTTGTTGCTGCTCAAAGCTGGCCAATCTTGCTCTCCCCCTTTCCCGCCTCTATTTCTCTTCTTTTCAAAGAGTTTGATGCTTCCCTAGTCAGTTGCAAGGTGTCAAAATTTGAGAAGAAGAGTATTCTCTTCTAACCATCGGGTCCCACGAGTTGTTATATGCTGAAAATTTGCTGTGGGCTTTTCTTAACTTAGCCTCTTTTCGATACCTCCAAACTTCAATTTTTTATGTGGATTTCCTCAATTCATTTATCTTGACAATAGAAATTTCAGCTCCCATTACTCTTGAGTGGAAGTAAATGACCATTCTATCCTTCTTTGGTTAACAATTTATTTCCTAGCCAGATAATGTATAAAATTTAATCAATATTTATTTAAAATAAAGGATTTAGCATAAACTAAGCTTGGAATAATATATCAAATTTAATCCCAACAAATGCCCTTAGGTTTTTCTAGTCTCCAGCAAGATATCAGACATGAGATTTAAAGCTAAGGAAGAAATGACATGACTATATAGGAGGGATGTCACCAAATCTCTTTCAGATATTGCATGGAGTATATAACTCAAAATAAAGATTTGATTATTGTAATGTACAGCTTTAACTTTATAGGTTGTCTTATATTACATTAGATTCTTCCAATATATGTGTGAATAGCCATTCACAACATTGAAGGTTGAAACTCGAATTAATTTATACAATCTAACAACATGATACTTTGATGGAGTTTACTTTGATGTGAACTCCATAGGCTTGCTTTTCATATCAACTTTTCACTAATATAGACAAATGTAATATTAAAGATCAAAGGGTCTTTTTAGGCTTGTAATGTTAGGCTTTGGGAAATGATTAACCCGAGGATGGATAGGAATCACAAATGCAAGAGAATTTAAAAGATTTACATGATTTAATGCACAAAGTTCTTAATGCCAACGAAAAATATTTTCTTTTCATCCTAAGGTGAAGTTAAGCATCTTGTTGGCATACTATAATCTCCTGGATGAGAAATTTCTTGATTTTTTAAAAAAAATTTAAAAAAATTTTTAAGCAAAAAGAAATTATTTCACAAAAAAGAAGAAGAATACAAAATCCACAATTCATGCTTCTTTGTTTTCAACACTTCTTAAACTTCAGTGATCTTCCAAGAATTATTAATATCATGATTTTCAAAAGTTCTCTTGAAGGTTAAGATAAGTGTTTTAGGCTAAAAACAATGGGTATGATGATGTGGTTTAACCAAAAGAAAAAGGCTAGTGCATATATATACATAATCAACTCAAAGGGGTAAACTAAGGATCTTTTTGTACAAGGTAGGCCTGAAAGGCTCAACCATCCTAAAGATTGCCTAAAACATTTCACTAACGTTGCACTATCTATTATTTCACCTCGAGAGATAATCAAGCAAATTCTAGAGTTGATACTTTGCAAAAAAGGTTAGTTCACATAAATCTTCTTTTTAAGTTATCAATACATCAAATTAATCATAACTATGTGCTCAAAGTGTTGGAAAAAAAAATTCATATTATCAATTTAGCTTTTCAGAACTAGGTCCCAGCTTATGAATATAATACGCACATCCTAAAACTCTTGGAATTAGCGACCGGAGATGTTGTAATCAGGGTTTGCAAGAATGTGGGAAGTGAAGGATGTGATCATTCCTTCTCCATTCTGTTCATTATATAAAATAACAAAATATTACGATAAAGGAAGGGAATACGTTAATGAAGGAAATGGAATAAAATGGAATAACATTCCTTTTGATTTACTCTTATCACAATCTTGCATATTCTGCTTTCTTGATTTATGGCAATTGGTATTTTGCTTATCTTTCTTATTTCCTTAATATAGCCTAAGGCTCAATGGATCTCTCATGGATCAAAATACTGATCTGCTTAAGAATTACTGCTATCCCCTGTGCCCTATAGTTGTAAACTTTTCGACATTTTCCCTTTTGAAGTCTAGTCTATTTGTAATTTAGGTGGCCTGAAAGGAGCTCATATGTGTGTCAAATGAGTTTTCTGGGTGATGTGAACCTGTAAGTTTTTCTTAGAGCATAGCTCCATTTTCCACCATAGTCAAGAAATTTCTTCAAACTTCTATAGGTAAAAGGCGTGATGAATATGGTTCTTCTGAGGGAATTCTAGTTTTGATGAAGATTACGGGAATTCTTGGCTTCTAGTGACCTTAATGTTCATGCCAATTTGTAAATGATTAATTTCTGTCTGATATAATTGGGACTCTTACGATTATAATTTATTATGAAGCTGTAGTGCTTTTGTAGTTTGGAGGCATATTTAATGCTATTGAATGTTGAGTTCTTTCCGGAAGTGGCATGGTTTCAGCGTCTGTGTTTTAATTTGGGTTAAAGTTCGGTCTGTCTTTGAAAAATTGTATATGCAGATGCACTTCAAATTGATGAATAGCAAAATACTTGTGAGCCACTAAAACAGAAGAATCCCAGTCCCCCCCCCCTTCCACCCCCCTCCAAAAAAAAAAAAATAAAGCATGGTGATCAATAAAGAAACAAAGATGAGGAGGATATTGCCTTTGTTGCTCGGACCACATTCTTAGTTTTATCTCTTATGAATCTTGTTGTTTCCTTGGGCTGTAGGTGAAGACTCATTTCCTTTAAAAGAGGGATACATGAGATTACCGCTAAAGATGGATGCTCCGGAGAAGGTTCTTTGTCAAGCATATGGGCAAGCAAGGCCAGTAGCTGAATTTCTACATGAAAATGGTGAGCTTCTACCTTCAATATGCATGCTTCACTATTGTGGGAATATGTAGACAATCATGTGTTCCTTGGGCATTCCTCTCGTGAAATTTTTTGACATGTTATTTTTGTAGCCAATGATGAAGCAGCACGAGTCACCCTTGAAATATCTGGTGCTGATTAGTTTGGTATAGATAACACCTAGATGTGCTTTCAGTATGGCATGGTGCTGGATGTTTAAGGTGATAATTTTGAAAGTTCTGGGCTGGGAATTTGTCCCCGTTATACCAAGATATAGTTCTTCCATTGTTCTTTTTTGCCACCTCTTTTTCATTTGGTTTGAACAGGATGTCCTATTTAACCAGATAAAATGTAAATTTGTTTAGTTGAATGGCATCACTATGGAGGACCTGGAACTTGGAAAGTGAAACTAAAACAAATGAAGGTTTAAAAGAAAAAAGAAGCCCTGAGATGGTGGAGGATGCTGAGAACGTTTACTGTTAAAGACCTTTGTTTTGAAACAGTTGTATGGACCTGGTGTGCCACTGGATGGGAGATGACTTATGTTCAAATTCTCTCCCGCATTGTTAAAGAATTATAGTAACCATACCTACATAGCCAGGTAGGTGGGAGTCATGGTCTTAGCTAAGTTGTTTACTGCTAGTATGTAGTAGATGTGCCTCATTTATATTTTGTTGAAACTCATTCTTTTTCCCTCCTTTAAAGATATTGAATACCTAAAAAGGTGCAGCCTGGTGCATGAATCTCCCGTTATGCGGGTTTTAGAAAGGGTTAGACCACTTCAGTTACATTGTAAGCGGTTTTACCTTGCTTTATGCAAGGGACTGTTTTCCTGACTCAAAAATTGTGACTATCAGGTCACATGCTGACAATTATGTGGTTGTGCCAAATCTCCTCATGTCGAGGTCCTGGGAATTTATGAGAAAAATTATATGGGCTATGCATGTAGGTTGAACCAAATCTCCTCATGTCAAGGTCCAGGGAATTTTATGAGAAAACTTATATGGGCTATGCATGTAGGTTGAACGGTTAAGTATAACATCAATTTTGCAATACTTTGCAGTTCTGGATTTTCTGGGTGAGGAAGCCATTGAAGATGCATGGGCTGTCACTTCTTATATGTCTGATGCTGACTGCCTGCTTTCTTATCCTCATTGGATGGCGGCTAGGAGTTACGAAGCAGAGAGTATTGCAGAGTCAGCTGCTGCTTCAGTTGCTGTGCGTGGTGTTCTCTTTGGAAATGCTCACCCCTCACCTTCCAGGTATTGCAGTTCTTTGCTTCTGCTTTTCTTCCCCCAAACAGTTGAATGTACTGTGCACCATCTTGTTGTTTTACATTCAATTATCTTGCCAATCACACCTTCAATTAACAGGTGGCATGCCATTCGACGGCCAAAGCTTTGGACAGTGGAGAAGATAGCACGGTGCAATAAGGTGACTTTCTTTGGCATCATTTTGTTCTGGAAAACATTTTCTCTGTTCCATCTGAAAGTTGGATCACTCTTCCCTAACATTCCCAGTGGACGAAACATGTCATATTAGAGGTGAACGATCAGACAAAGATGCAACTTAATTTGTTGGAATTTTGGATATTCTAGTGTTGAGTTCTTGTTGTAGCACATCTAGGAACTGCCACTACTAAATGATATTTGTATGCCTATTTGGTGGTGCTTTCTCTGGGGTTTATTGGAGGTGTCAAATCCCCATGTTCTTCTCTTTGGTGAACTAGGTGCGCCATTGGTTTGTGTAGATTCTCGAACTAGTTTATTCGCCTCTTGGGCTCTTCTTTTGTTTGGGAACTGTTAGAGTCCTCCCTATTTCAAAAGGTAAAAGTTTTATCTTGACAACTTAGATGTTTATGATTATAAGATAGAACTAATACATTTCATAGTGATTAAAATTATACGATCCAAATTGCGAGAATGAAATACTTACCTTTGTAACAGTGAATTGTTGTATATCATAAACTGCTGGTATCACTGACTTTCAAGAATTGCTTTTGATTGATTTTCTGCTGTTTAAAAGTGTGCTTCATTTTGTGCCATTGCAGTCTGAGGTGGAAAGGCAGAGACGTGTTGGCTACAATGGCTCAAGCTTATGTGACGCACCGATTATTGCTACCGACTACCAGCCAATGCTGAAATGGCTAGGATTTAGAGTGCCTCTTTTTCATTCACTCCCAGAAGTGCAATGCCATTTTGTCCTAGGACATGAGCTAGAAGACAACGAACTTGATTGCATGAGCCCAGGAAACCAAGCTAGTAGCTCTACTGAAGATGAAATTGAGGACTGGTAGTTAACAAAGTGCGGCTGCTCATTTAGCTCTTGGTTGTAAATCAAGCCATTTCATCACTACTTACTCCGATGCTGTGGTTTTCCTCGGAACAGCCCAAAGGAGTCGCCCTTCTTGGAGTACTATTGTTTGGAATTCGAGGGTAGCATCAAATTACCTGATCTTTAACTCAAGAAAGCATCATTTAATGTGGTTATTGTTGTTAATATCAATAGCAATGAAATTTATAGAAGTAATTGTGGTATGGGTTTGCTGTTGAATATGATTATGTGGGTGGTAGTTTGATTAAGTGATTGTAAATAGAACATATTTCACCTAGTGAAGTGAGTAATGTTTATGCATGTTTCTATGTGATTGACATTGTTTTCGTATCACATTTAAATAGTAGAACGCAATTCTCAAACTTTCATTTCAGAAAAATAACTTGAATTAAAGTTAAAGAATATGTTATTTCTTCCCCTAATACTAAAAACTCATTGGCAGCTGCATAATTTTCTTACCCAATAAATAAATGATCATTGCCCTTTTTCCCTGTAAGAGTACCCAAAGTCAGAGAGCTGCTCTCTGTAGTCTTTCTATTTTTTACATTAATTTTTTAATATTAAATTTCACTCATTAGCTATTTATTGATTAAACAAGTAAAAGATTAAATGGAAAAATGGATGCTACCTGCCGGCGTTGTAGCCCCGTTGCTCCACTAGCTTAGACATGCCTCAAGCTCGAATCGACGGTAACAGAGCTGTGCAAGGCTTAAGGAAATTTGAAACCCAAAAGAAGGAACTGAAAAGACATCAAATTACGGAAGAACTATCCATAAATGTTGAGCCTCGAAAATCACAAGCTCCAAGCCCTCTCCGCAGTTGTGGGCGAATGTAAATTCGGCCTGGTCTGCAAACGTCCATTTCTGGGTTGGGATTTATTGGGCATATAGAATACTAACGTCTTGTTTACTCTTACCTTGCTACCTGTTTCCACGTTACGTTTCCTGCGCATGTCCCTCTCGGGACGGGAGCTCAAATCACTTCACCGCGAACGGTTCTGTCTATTCGCGGCGGCGTTCGACGGAAACCGCTAATATCTGCCGTTCTTCGCGGACGGAAATTGTAGCGAATAAGGTACTATTCAAGGGCGTGTTGAGCTTGCATCTCCATTGGCTGGACTTGGTGTTTCAAGAATCAACCGAAAGAAAAAAAAAACATTCATGAGTAGAATGCGTTATTGTGCACATTTATTATTCTTTATTATTTTTATTTTTTTGGTAAGTAATTAATTATTGTGCACATTTAATGCATTAACGTTCTCGATTTGTGCCCTAAATTGATTGGAGACTCTTTCTTCTTGAGAAGAATTGGGAATTGTGATCGTTTGTCTTCTGCATTATATTGAAGATTTTTTTTTTAGTTCTATTGTTCGGCTGTTAGATGTTGGACGTACTTTTTATGAAATCGAATCGCATGGAATGAGCTGTCGATGTGTTCTGATTCAGAAAGAGTTGTCTCTTAGGATTTGTCCTTCTGTACTCCCGCTATGCGAAAGGATTTTGATCTGATTTTTCGAGTAGTGACACTGATCCTCTGTTATTTAGGACTTCTGTGCTCCCGTTATGCAAAGGATTATGATCTACTGTTTCGAGTAGTGACACTGATACTCTGTTATTTAGGACTTATAGAAGATATCCACCAGTGATATACTTCCATTCTGATGCTCTTTTCCATGATTCAGCTGTAATTCCGTCTATGAACTTACACAAGCTTAGCTCAGCGGACAAAGACACCCCCCCCCCTCCCCCAATTCCCACATTGCGGGGTTTGGTGAGGTCAGCGGACCCAGTTCATAAACCTCCTACTTCCAAGTTGTAGGGTTGGGGAAGAGTCGGTGGACCCGGTTCAAGGCTCCTACTCCCATGTTGCGGGGTTTGGAGAGGTTCATAAGTTGACAACCTAGCTTTTTCATTTACAAGAGGCGGTTTTCATTAATTAAACCTACAACTTCCTAGGTCTCAAAAGCGGGATGTATGTAATTAATAGATTACAACTTATGTTCCTCCGTTCTAATGACCTCCTACCAAGCACAACCATGGAAATAGATGGTCGCATGGTATTCTTGTTAACCCCCTTTGGTTCATGAAGGGATGGCGGAATCATAGAAGAGGAAGCTAGAGGCATGAACAAATTTGAAAATCTGCTTGTCAAAACTTTATCTTATTACTCTGGTAGCTTATGGTGCTTCTATTTCATTTAATTTTGGTTTTGTAATTTGCCAAGAAGTTTGCTATCCACATTTCGATCTGCTTATTTTATTTATATACTCGGGTGGTTTACTCTTCCCTCTTCCCCAGGTACACCATTTTTCTTTCTTTTTGTTTGATTAACACACTCCTAGAAACTGAACTGGGTGTGTCATAATTTCTCATGACTTCTGATAACTCTTTGACAATCTTCTTACATATCTGGTATACTGAAGATTGACAATTTGTCAGTGGGGGAATCTTCCTCTTTTCATTTCTCTGTCTGGTAATGGTTGTTTTGTTGTTTTCTACAACTCAGTAACATTTGTTTCAAACTATAGATGACCAGCCGGCCTACACGGTCTAGCAGACTTCCACCTGTGCAGCAGGAACAACCGTCAAGGGCCAAGTGGACAATGCCGCTTACCAAAATACTTGCCGAGTTGATGGTTGATGAGGTCCATAAAGGGAATAGACAAAAGAATTCTTTTAACAAGAATTCATGGAAGTACTTGTGTGATGAATTTTGTAATAGGACAGGCATGAAATGGGATATAGATCAACTGAAGAGCAAGTATATTGCCATGAGGAAGCTACATGCCAATGCAAAGTCAATTCTTGATCAAAGTGATTTCAGTTGGGATGAAATGACTGGTGCCATCACTGCCAAAGATGATATATGGGATGACTATATAAAGGTATGCATTCTCCAGTGTTCTTCTAGTTTCTCTCCTTTCCTGGTTAATTGAGCTTCCAAGAAGTGCAAGATTTTTAGGGCAAAGGCCATGGAGTTGCGTCTTTGCCACTTGGTTTCTCTTATCTACCACCATTCCTTTATCAGTTACTTGGCAGATAAGCTTTGGAAAAACTCTGCAATATTTGAGATGCCAAAATAGTTTTATGTGGATGAATGCCGTTACAATAGCAGCTTTTTATATCATCTATCATTTAGACTAATTTTTCACTAGTCACAATCAACTTCTTGGGTATGCAGGAACATCCTGATGCTGAGGCTTTGAGGAGTTCTGGATGTCCAATCTACAGACAGCTGTGCAAAATATTTGCAGAATCAGGAACAAATCAAAATTTTGATGGGTTGATAGAAGATGGGGGAGTCACCTCTACCATGATCCCTTGGCCAGATCGTCTGAATACCTTCCAAGAGGATTTCTCAACAGAATCAGAGGATGGGAACAATTCTCAAGCTGTTGATCCTATTGCACTGCACCTGCGGAAGAGAGGACGCAAGGGGCTCAAGGATATGATGGCAGGTGCCATTCTTAAGATGGCAGCTGCATCAAAGCTGAGGGCAGAGGCTATTCGGCAATGTAATGATAGATTCTCTATCACCCATTGTGTAAAAGCTCTGGATGAGGTGACGGGCATTGATGATAAGGTTTATTTTACTGCTCTTGATATGTTTGACAACCCTATTCTGAGGGAGATGTTTCTCTCCCTAAAAGTTGATAAGCGTTTGATGTGGCTGCAGTTTAAGTGTAAATTCCCCACTCATTCATAGACAGGATGGCTAGGTAGTGGAGGGGAAAATATAAAAAAATGAACATGGGAAAAGAACAACTAAATTTCCCTAGACATGTTGCTAGTGTACATGGAGTTAGTCATCTAAAACTTGCTAGAAAATGTGAGTCAGGAAATGGAAAATAATGTAAAATGTTATTGAGAGTTTTCTTATGCAAGTAACCTAGTTATTGAGTTTACCAGTTCATACTTTCTATTTATTCATGTCTTCCTTCTGATGTCTGGGCACGCTCTCTGTCTAGTTGGTTTTTTGTTGAACAGATCTATGATGCTAACGTTTTCTGATATCAATTTGTTTGAATTCCTTGGGGACTAAGACAATTGGATCCGAGAGTTTTTGGAGCAGGTTTTTAGATCTTTAAATCTGGATCTTGAGTACTACAAACCCAAATGAAATTATAGAGGTTTGGGACTTATTCCCTAGTTCATCCTTTGCCATTGAAGTCAGTATATGAATATCAAACTATCAAACTAGGAAGTTTGAAAAAGAGGGGGTGGACGGGAGATTTGGAGGACTAGTTTCCGAGAAAATTTGGGGAGGAGATGTTTTGAAGAACAAGCCTTTAACCTCTTTGATATGGGTTAAATGCCATGGGACTTAACCATTATAAGTGTGAGAAGAAGGAGATACAAGAGATCTCATAATATTGCAAGATCTTAAGATGATCTGGTGAAGACGAAAGACAATAAGATGCCGTTCTAGTTCTAAGCGGCTTTGTATTTATGTGGAGCTTGTTATTTAAGACAGTTACTCTATATTTGATTGGAGGGAATTAAGTAGGAATAGAATTTCTATTCCTTGAAAATAGATATTCTTCCGTTTGATTACAAATTTAACTGAAAATAAATATT
>JAODPA010110502.1:8766-19628 GCA_025585075.1 Nepenthes mirabilis
TTATTTATTTTTGGAGAGGAGGTGAAGGAAAGATGTGGGATCACTTCCAAGGTTAGAGGGAAAATTGTGACTTGGCCTATCAAACAGGTGGGTAAAATATCCTTTGATTCTAAATAAGACTTAAATTGTGGAGCAAGCTTATGACTGTCAAATATGCTTTTACTTCACTTGGGGATCTAGTGTTTCCTTCTAAAGGATGTTGGATATGTAGAAAAAAAATTCAGTGATGGTGAAAGGACTCTCAGATGTAGGTATCTTTTGTGGATGACAGAGATGCTTTAGTTAGTTTGTAGTCATTCCTCTTAGAGTTTTATTGTCATACTTGTTTAGTTGTTTTGCCCCAAGGCTGATTGTGTTGGAAGCAAAAGCAATTCTGTTTGAATTGCATTAGTCATTTTGAAGTTCTCTTTGAAGACCTCCAGAGGTAGTTTAGATGAGAAGAATAACATTTTAGTGACTCTTCCTCTGTCTTGTTTCTTTGAAATCTTTTTGAGTTGTGTTCAGATGGTGATACTATTTTTTTCTTGTAAGTCTTTAGTTCCTTAAGAAATCTTCTTTGATGTTGGAAGTGACATATTAAACGTTTCAAATGGTCTTACCTTGGATTCCCCCCTGAAAAATAGAGGCTTCTCTTTTGCCACTCATTGTTGCTTTAGTAAATCTGAGCTGGAATCCAAGTGTCCTTTTTGTCTCAGGCATTAATATGGCTTGGGTTGTGCAAGATGCTGCTTTTTCTTTGTTGTATGTGTGTTGGGTTCTTGGCTAGGCAAAGGATGATCTTTTTACTTCAAAATGTTTTAGTAGAGAAGGCAAAAAAAAAAAAAGGATTTTATGGATGCCTTCAGTTATTATTTGTACATTGTGAGTTGGAAGGAATGCTTGAGCTTTTGAAGATTGTGGAGCTTCATTTGTAGAAATTTCTGGCGACTTCATTAATACACCTGTGGGTGAAAATTTATTGTCATCAATCCTGACAAATTTTATTAATAGATGCTGCATATACTTAGGTGATTTCCCCTCAGATCCATTTAATGTAAATGTCTGAAGGATTTGGTCTTTGTTACTCCACCCTTCACCTTCCGGTCTTTTTTTTTCTTTTTTTCCTGGGGCTCTGCTTTATCCATTTTTCTGAAGGAGTCAAGGCCTTATGCTGTGGGATAAAGGGTCTGTGGTGAGCTAACCACTTTCTAGGTCAATGATTCCCCTCCAACTCCCCTACCCATCTTTCTTTGAAAAATCACAACCTTATGTAAGATATTTGCCCTTTGATGCTCATATACTTGTGTTTGGTGCCTTTTCCTATAATAATAATGTTACAGGACATGTTGTGGAATATTTGATTGAAAACTGGAAACTTGTATACTGTTTAGCTTCTCTGAACTAAAATTTACCCCCATATATCAGAAGACTGGTACTAGGAGGTACTGATATTGGCAATTACTATGATATATCTTCATATAGATGATATGTTTGGATCTATCTATCAATGTTTCAATTGTTGATTGATTTGTATTGACTATTGACCAATTTTCATTTGCTTCGCTTCTTGCAAGCCTTATTTCACATATTTCAAATATGCCAAAGTTTTCTAAGAAATCTAAATTCACATGTTTTATAAAGATATAATATGTATAAGTAGTTTTAGGGTATTTTTTTCAATGACCTGAAAATATAACAAGTTTAAATTTGATAAATTTTGGCTAAAATTCTTTAATTATGTAAATATCTAATGAAGATGGTCAAATTGTAGCATGTAACTCACTTTTTATGGATCACGATAAAAAAACAATTGTGCCATTAACATCCCATATTGATGGGTATTGCTCAATAAAGCTGGTAATGATATGACCATGATTGATAGTTATACCAATATGACAATCCATTTCTCCTCTTGGTGGCTGAGTTTATAGTTGTCCTTGTATGTTAGTTTGAAAAACTTTCTAAGATGTTGCAGAAGCCATTTACTAGGTAGCAATTATTGACCTCTCTACCTAGGCAATGAGGGATAAGAATAGGTCTCCTGGCACTAAAGAAAAGTAGAGAGAGATGAGGCTTTTGACAACAGGATGAGTCTATAGCTCCAATTTTGTGGAATTTTCTGTCAGCTCAATGTAGTTTTTTTTACCCGTCGATATCCTTTCAAAGTATTATCCAATTATTGTTTCAATTTATGTTTTGTTGTGTTCCCCTGGGTGATTATTGTCCCAGTTGATGTCTCTTTGCTATATTTAGCTGAAGAAAACTTAAGGAAAACAATCATTTTTAAGAAAAAAAATTGTTCTAAATATAATGTTTTTTCTAAGACTGTTATCCTATTTTTCCCTCTTCACATGCAGAAGAAATATGGCTGCTTTTGTAATCATTGTTGGGTATTAGTGGCCAAATGCTTCAGCATTATACAGTGCTACTTCTTTAGGTAATGATTTAACGAAGTATCCCTGCTCCCACTATATGGGCTTGGGCCAAACTCCAAGTGTATGACCATACCCGCAATGACTATGCACCAGGTAAGCCCATGCACACAATAACAGGAATCAAGCCATGGACCAAACCACGAGACCCAAGCATCCTTACCAAATGTGTTACCTCTTTACTATCAATTTAATACATACTTGTCTAGTACTGTGATGTGGATGGGAGGGAGTTTGCTGTGCAATATTGGTTGATGTTGATGTGATTCAATCCAATAATGTTATCTGTTTGCTAGCATCAAATATCAAATGTAGACTCTGTTGAGTTGGGCCCTAGATTATAATGCTTGTTTTTTTGTACATTATTTCAAAGCTTCACCAGTGTTGTCAATGGTGTTTTAGCGCTCGCCTAGGCACTCTAGGAAGGTGAGGCAAGGCTCAGGCACCTGTACCATGTTTGGGCAAGGCAAAATGGCAAGGCAATCGTGCACTCAAGTGTCTGCTTTTTTTTTTAATAATTTTTTTTGGTTTATTTTTTCTAAAATATCCTTAACCTTTTAAAAAATTTGCAAATTTGTATTTCTTTTAAATACAATTTGTCCTTTCATCGTCCTAATCCACATGACACAATCCCTTTCTCTACTGTTTCATTCACACCATACAAAATCACCAACTTTATCATCTTCGCTTCTAGTTGAAGACACAAACAACAAATTTTGAGTAAAGGCAAAACCTTCAAGTTTCAAAGAGCAGGTGTAAAGTCTTCGAGTTCTAGAGTAATAAGAGTAGAGGATGAAGAAGCTGATTCAAAGAAAATAGACGAGGAGATTAATGACTACAAATCTTATGTTGGGTTTGATAAGGGCTTATATGATGATGATAATGGTGATGAGGATGATGTGGCGGATTTTGATGATCCTTAGAAGTAGAGCATCTTAGAATTGTACAAGTATTAGAAGATACAAATTGCAGACTAATACTTTTATTAATTGTGTTGTATGTAATGGTATAATACTTATTTATATTGATATATTTATTATTACTTTTTGTTGTTTGAGCATTGATTAATATTTTTCTACATGGCTTATACTCATATATTAATATTTTAAATTAGCACTTCACTTGTCTCAAATGAGCGCCTCTCATAGTGCCTTGGCCAATATGAAATCTTAGGGCCTTAGCTTGCCTAGTGCCTTTGGCAACACTAAGCTTTACACTATTGTTGATTAGTGATAACATTGACTTAACAACTCGGGTCTTTCCTGTTGAGAGATATGGGCATCAAGGGTGGCCTTGTGTTTGGCTACACACTCACGTCAGCCAATAACGTGGGTTCTACTCCCATCAATTCTCTCCTCACCATATGATGAAAGAAAATAAAACAATTATTTAATATTTATGGGGTGTCTTAAACACCTTCCCTCAGCAGGGAATCTGTGGCCTGAGACCATTATTGAAATTGTTTCTTAGATGACATTGTTTTCCCTTTTTTTTTCCAGGTGATATTCACGGGCAATACAGCGACTTATTAAGGCTATTTGAGTATGGCGGTTTCCCCCCTCAAGCAAACTATCTATTTCTGGGGGACTATGTGGATCGGGGCAAGCAAAGTTTGGAGGCTATATGTCTTTTGCTGGCATATAAGATAAAATATCCAGAGAATTTTTTCCTTCTAAGAGGAAATCATGAGTGCGCTTCCATTAATCGGATATATGGATTTTATGATGAATGTAAACGCCGATTTAATGTAAGACTATGGAAAACCTTTACTGATTGTTTCAATTGGCTTCCCGTCGCGGCTCTAATAGATGACAAGATATTGTGCATGCACGGTGGTCTTTCCCCTGAGTTGGCAAACTTGGACCAAATTAGAACCTTACCACGTCCAACAGCTGTACCCGACACTGGTTTGCTTTGTGATTTGTTGTGGGCTGATCCTGGTAGGGATGTCAAGGGTTGGGCAATGAACGACAGAGGGGTTTCTTTCACCTTTGGTGCTGATAAGGTGTCGGAATTTTTGACAAAGCATGATTTGGATCTCATCTGCCGAGCCCATCAGGTTATGAACTTGATGTTTTAATTTATATAGATGACTTATATATGGTTTGGACAACTAAAACGTAAGCTAAATAAAGTACCTATGGAGAAATGTGAGTTAGTTGTGATTGCATAAGAAAGAAAAAGATGAGTTTATAAAAATGCGGAGTGATGTGATAAAAAATGGTTTAAAAATTACTTTGACTTTCAGAAGATATTATATTAAATCAATTGAAATAACAAAAACCAATTTATGTAGCTGTCCCCGCTTAGTGAGCTTAAGATTTTTGTTATTGTTTGTATTTATGGTTTCTCAATTACTTGACTTGTTTTAGGTTTTAGAAGACGGATTCATAGTCTTATGTGTGGTTTTTACAATTAAACGTAGACTAGATGAAATACTTATGAGGAACGATGAGTTAGTTGTGATCGAATGAGAAAAGAAGTGGTAGGCTTAAGAAAACATAGAGTTATGTGATAAAATAATTCAAAATTGCTTATATTTTTAGAGGATATTATATCAAATTGAATGGAATAATGAAAACAGATTCAAATAGCCGACCCCGTTTAAGTAAATCTTAAAATTGTGATGTTGTTTGTATTTATGGTTTCTAAATTACTTGACTCGTTATGGGTTCTAGAAGATGGATTCATATAGTCTTATGTGTGGTTTGAACAATTAAAACGTAGGCTATATGAAATATTCGTAAGGAAAGATAAGTTAGTTGTGGTTGAATAAGAAAGAAAGAAGTAGGTATAATAAAATTTGGAGTGAGCTAATAAATAATAATTTAAAATTCCTTCTACTTTTATAGGAGATTACATTAAATCAAGTGAAATGATGAAAATAAATTCACATAGTTGACCCCATGTAATGGAACTTAAGATTTTTTATGTTGTTTGTATTTGTGGTTTTTGAAGTACTCAACTTGTTTAAGGTTGTAGAAGGTTTTATATAGCCATATATGTGGTTCAGACAATTAAAACATAGGATAATGATGTGCTCGTGATGAAAGATTAGTTAGTTGTGATTGGATGTGAAAGAAAGAGATAGGCTTAAAAAAAGCTGAATTGATGTGATAAAAAATAATTTAAAATTGTTTCTACTTTTAGTGAATATTGTACCCCATCGAGTGGAATGAAGAAAATGAATTCATATGACCAACTCACTTAATCTAAATAAAGATTTTTTATATTGTTTTTGTTTGTTTTTGTGGTTTTTGAATTACTCAACTTATTATAGGTTGTACAGGATATATTCATATAGTCTTATATGTGGTTCGGATAATTAAAATGTACTCGTAAGTAAAGATGATTAGTTGTGGTTGGATAAGAGAGTAAAGGTAGGCCTAATAAAACTTAAAGTAAGCTGATAAAAAAATATTCAAAATTGTTTATACATTCGGGGGATATTGCATTAAATTGAGTGGAATAATGAAAATAGATCCATGTAGCCTACCCTACTTAATTGACTTAAGATTTTGATGTTGTTTTTGTTGTTTGGATGTGTGGTTGCGGAATTACCCAACTTGTTTTAGGTTGTAGAAGATGGTTATGAATTCTTTGCAGACAGACAACTGGTTACTATATTCTCAGCTCCCAATTATTGTGGTGAATTTGATAACGCTGGTGCAATGATGAGTGTTGATGAAAACTTGATGTGCTCTTTTCAAATTCTCAAGCCTGCTGAGAAGAAGAATAAGTTTTTAATGCCAACGAAGATGTGATGCCTTAGATGATATATGCTGCTGCCTGTGGCTTTGGAAGGTATGTCTGCTAACTGCTTTACCCTTTCTTACATGGCCGATAAGAATGCCTCTTGTTCATTTATTTTAATTTCTTTTTGGGTAAAAAATTTTAATTTTCTCCTTTGTGGGGTTGGGGTGGAAGAGGTGGCTTTTTTCCTGATTGTATTATCTTCCTATCTGTCTATTTCTGTGAGCATGTGTTCATGCTCATCTTATTGTCGTCGTTGTATTCTTTTTCCTGATCCTGTGCTTTCATTTCTCATTTTTCTTTCCCTATTTTTGTGGCTTGAAATTAAAATGTGTAACTAAGATTCAATTATAGAATAATGGAACACGGCTAATATATCTACCCTTTTTTTTACTGTCTGCTTATGATTCTCAAAAATTTATTTTTAATATATTCGATACTGTTACGTATTGTCTGACATTAATACAGTCATAATCAATACCGATATTGATATCACTATTTTCATCCACCTAGGTGATGGAAATAAGGTTGTGTAATTGGCGAATTCCATGGAATGGGTTTTCTTGACAAAAGGGTTCTGTTTACCAGAATGTTGCACATCTCCGCCATAAAGTTGTAGCTGACCAAAAAAAGAATAATTCTGAATAATAATCCTAAAATCTAAACCTCTGTTTTTGCATAAATCTAAAATTCACCAAGGGTGTTTGTTGGCTGAAATCAAATCGACATGAAGAGGTGATTTCTTTGTTGGGCTCAGTTTTGGTGCATTTAACTCTATATGCTTTAGCAGATTTGAATGTAATTCTTCAGCAATCGGTTTGCAGCAACGTTAAGGGGGTTGACTGACTAGTAGAAGTGGCTCTAGGAGTTGTGTTGAGGAATATAAGTTGGCACAGTTTTTGAAAGCCTTTATTGGCTGTAACAATGGGAATTTATGGTGATCATGTTTGAATATATTAATATTAGTATTGATCGTGGTCATTTCAAACAATAAGTATTAGTATTGGATATATAGAAAGAACAATATTTCTAAAAATAAAAAACTAACAAGTCTATATTAGCCAATATATCTATTGTATTAGTTAATATATCACGATATATCGCCCATACGGAAAATATAAGATGAGTATTGATATTAGTTGCGGTCACATCAATGTTGGACATATTAGATAATATGTATCGGTGTCAGATATATTAGAAGAATTTTTTTTAAATCGTAAGCCAATAAGGTTATATCAACTAATATATCAATATATATCACCGATATAAAAATATATTATAATGTTGTTGTAGTATCAAGAATTATCAGTATCGAACAGCCGATATCGATACATATTAACAAATATTTGCATCTATGGAGTAGTGATAGTTCCCTATGTCATGGGTAAAGGACCGATATTGGTGACATTGGTGAATGATTTTGCATAGTAGTGTACTTCTTGCCTTTCCTTTTCTATTCTTTTCCTTCTCCTTTTCTTGGTGAGTGTCTTCTTTTACTAAAAGTATCTTATTTATCTCGAAATGGGAAAAAAAAAGGGGGAAAAAGGGGGAAAAAAAAGAAATCCAGAACCAATAAAACAAATTCAATTATCTAGAAGTACCTGAAAATGAACATCAATTTTGATGTCAACAAAGCCTTCAATAGCCAAGGAGGATATTTGAAATTGTTCTCGTTTATTTTACATTGGAGAAATTTTGCTCGAACGTACGATATTTGCTGTTTTATGATAACCAAAATGACATGTTTACCTGATAGAATTTGGTGCTGGGAAAGAAATATAGCATTTCGACGAGAAGTTCAAGTTAGTCGGAAGGATTGGGCGCTAGGGTATTTTAGCATATATGTGTGTTTTCAATGTGGAAATGGTCTGGGTGAAGAATATTTCTGACCAAAAAAGGTGCAAGGAATATTGTTATATGTATGAAAATATAGGTATTAGTCGTGACCATATTGATATTAGTCATAGTCATATCAATATCGGATAATATATATCAATATTAGATATATCGAAAGGAAAAACAATTTGAAAAAATCGTAAACTGATAGGATCGTATTGGTCGACATATTAGTTATATCGTTGATATGGTAATATACTCTATTATTGTTGCATTTTTGTAAAATATCTATATTTGGGAGCCTTGATACCAATACATATCGGTTGGTATTTACAATATCGGTTGATATATGCATCTACGCTATTGTAGCAATCAGAATAGCTAGGGAAAAGAAAGAATTGAAACTGTCAAGCTCTATCTCATGCAAAATTTGAGAGCTTAAAACACTTTTTCCACGGCCGGTTTCTAAATTAGTCTGTCTCGAATGATTCAAGACCCATATTGGTGCAGAATGATGCCCACAACGTCCTCTTTCACAGTGAATACGGGTTTCACCTGAGTTGCCACTATTACCAGCTACCATGGGAATTGTCCGGTGAAGGTTTCCGTAGCATTTCTCTTATGTTGAATAAGAGAAGTTGTACACATATACTCATTGATGCAAATATTGGCCGATGTTTAACAATATTTTTAATACCGCAGTAATATCGCAACATTTTTTTCGTATCAGTGATATATAAGCTAATACGACCCTATCAACCTATAATTTTTAATTTTTTTTTATTTTCGATATATCCAATACCAATAAATATTATTCGACATGGCCGATATTGATATGGATGCAACTGATCTCGATCCCAATATTGATATTTTCTTCCATATGAATGTGTCAATAACCCTATGCTTTTTGGTCTTGCTGTTCATTTTTGTTGTTGGGAGCCAATATGCCCAAACATTCTGTGTTTGTTCGTCAAGGGAGGAAGCATAAAATGTGGCAGAGATTGAATTTCTTACATTAAAAATGATTTGATGCGTCCATGATTAGTACTAGATTTATTGACCCATTGCCTATAACAAAAGGAAATTTCATTGTTTCTTGTTCTGTGATCCTCATGATTTCCAATGGTTTCCATATCAAGCCTACTGAGTTGACTCCTTTCCCTGTTCTTGTTAAGCGTGTGGCTTCTTTGCCTGTATCTTTGCGCCTACTATCATTTTCTGGACACTGAATTGCATAGCAGGCTCTTGCCAAAGCTTCTTGATCGAAATATATCTCTAAAATTAAAAAGAATAATTAATAAAAGAGCAACTTGACCCGTTATATTTTATAGATCATAATGTTAGGCTGTCAAATAATAACATGTACAGAAAGTGAGCATTGTAGATACTGAATTATAAGATAGATGAGTTCAGTCATGTTAAAAGATAAGATATAATGATATCTGTAAATGTTTATAAGTTACACCAAATGGGGGAATGACACCTTAGATTGTTCAGACATTTTAAACGTAAGTCGAATAAAGCCATTGTGAGAAAATGTAAGTTTGTTGTAGTTAAATGAAAGAAAAGATGAGGTAAACTTAGGAATACTTGAAATGAAATAATAAAAAATAATTTAATATTTCTTATATTTTTTAGAGATATTATACTAAATTAAATAGAATAGCCAAAACTGATTTATATATCCAAGCTTGGTTAATCTAAGTTGGACTCGTTATTGTCTTCCATCACTTTCTAGACCTTGTGAATTGCATGGCAGGCCTGACTAAGCTTCCCTCTGTTTATACTCATTTTTATATCTGGTTGGTATGTATCTCCCTAATCAAAAAGAAAAGTTCATAAGAGAGCCATTAGACTCGCTACAGCCATTAAACATTGTAAAATGGATGAGTAAAATCATACTAAAAAATAATATCAGGTATGATGATATCTGTAAACATTTATAAGAGAAATATGGAAATATCTTAAATGGTTTGGAGACTTAAAATATATGCTAAAAAATCATATAAAAGAAAAAGATATGTTACCCGTGCTTGGAGTAAAGAAAGAAAGAGATATACTTAACAATACATAAAGTGATACAATAAAAAATGATTTAAAATTATGTTTATTTTTGGAGGATATAACATTAATTAAATTATATAGCTGAGCCTACTTGATATGATTTGAAGCTTTGTTGTTTTACCTGTTTGATCCGATGAAGCTTGATCTTTCAATATCATGACTGGCATGAAAAATCTAAGCCTGCCCTTTTTGCAGATGCTTCGTCGTCATCTTCGACAGCAGCATCAAAGATGAAGATCCCGAGCTGCAAACAATAACCGATAACTTGCTCAGAGGCAACGCACTACTCAGCATAATTGATCCAGAAAGTCGATTTCTGTCTTCATCTTTCGCCCCTCTCGAAAGCTGCTGTTGCTATGGTGTGTGTCTGTGCATGTTTCTTAACATTTCATAGCAAATATCCATCTGGTTGAGTTGCTTCGTAGACTTACTGTGAAAGAAGCTGTGTGAAAGAAGATGCTGTTTGAGTTTGCTTTAATTAGATTTGGTGGTTTGAAATTCCAATTGACTGCTAATTCACATTGCCACATCTGTAGATCTTTCTAGCTTTTCTAGACTTTATCGGCCGACTCAGGGGGCTGTTTACTTGGGGGGGAAGTAACAATTATTTTCAATCTCAACCGTTCATATTTTAATAGGTGATTATGATATAATCATTTTTTAAAAACTTATTAAAGAAGAGCACCTCTTTTGCTACTGATTTTGGGTTTGCTGCTGATTTTGGGTTGTTTGAAATAATTGTTAGAAGCTATATATATGGTTGTTGAAATATATTAAGTAAAAATAAAATAAGGTGAT
>JAODPA010110513.1:1404-19628 GCA_025585075.1 Nepenthes mirabilis
ATTAATATAAAATTTTTTTTCAAATTAAAAGAAAAATAATGAGACAATTATTGAATAAATCTGTTATAAAAGTGATTGGTTAAAAAATAATTTCATTTGAAATTTCTTTATTATAATTCGAGTGAATGATCGATTGAATATAACCTTTAACATATCTAGCAATTCATAAGAAAAAAATACACTAAGAATGACGAGCAAACAAATCGAAATATATTTTAAAAAATAATATTAGAGTAACTTACCCAACTTTTATAAAGAATGAAATTTAAATCGAATCTCAACTAGATTTGAATCTCTTCCTCTTCTATTTTGGTGTGGTTCTTTCTATTGTAAAATAAATTTTAATGTCCTAAAATTACATCAAATGCGATTTTAGAGTAGTGTCAACACACGAGCATTTTTTAGATGTGTATTACGCGTGAACTTATTATATAAATGGCGCACGAGCACTCATCAGGCATGCATCAAGTGTGGACTCACTAGATAAAAGATGTATATCTGCCCCTCAAGTACGTATCGAGTACTACTCCTTTAAGGAAATAGAGTATGTGCTTTTTTTAGGCGTCCATCATTCGCCACTTGATTGAGTTTCGACTGACACTTGGTCGACTTTCGCATGAATATCGCGAGACCTTTTAATATTTTTTGTCACTTAGACGACTATCGCATGAATATTGCAAAATCGTTGCTTGACATCTCTTCCTGAGAGTTCCAAGTTTGGATGTTGTGTGTTCCTAAGACAATCCATCCGTTTGTTATAATAAGTGACTCAAAATCTAACAAATTTTTCTTTACGACCTTGTGAGAAACTCTCGCTTTACAAACGACCGTCGTCTCTTACTCCTTAGCAACTTTCCCTTAATGGATACTTCGACCTTCGCCTCTACAAGCTTAAATGATATATATTTTCTTTCGCTCCATCGCACCTGAAGTTTGCACTCCTCTTTGATTTCTTTTTCACGGTAGAGTCGCTCTCTCTTTTATTCCTCCCTAGCCTCCTCCCATTGTATTGATTAATCTGCCAATTAGTCACCTTGGTGTCACTCTTGGCGACCGAAACCTTTATTAAGTACCGATTTGAACATTTATTTTTTATTGTTACAATCGAGATGCCTTTGGTGAATTTTTTTTGATCTTTTTTGAATATTGTATAAAAACCCTCATTATTAAGCTTCTTGGTTAAAATAACATTCACTATATATTCAGGGCATGCTGTACGTCCCTTAATACCAGAGTTATCCCATTGTTTGTCTACAAGCTAACGTCTTCGATATCAAATATTCTCAACGAGACAACAATATCTATCTTTAATATTCCGTAGTCCCCGAACATATAGAAGGTGAAGAAGGACGTCCTTAATGTTACATGGTGTGAGAAACTGCTATCTATTCACATAATTCATCTCATGGTTCGTAAATTTTTGTGTATTCCCTACGTGGACAACTAAAAGATTTTCTCTGGTAGCAATAGAGGTCTAATCATTTATATTATGATCTCTCCTCTTTTTGTTGCTTGCTACTACTCTCCTTCTACTTCTCATTGAGGCAATCCCGTTTTACGCAACTTTTCTTACCATAATGGAAGCACTCGATATCTTGAAACTTAGATTGATTGTTCCTCCTATTCAACTTGCTACATTGACCCCTCAATCTTTCGTACCTTCAATCGCTAGTAGATACCATGACATTCGGCTTCCTCAAAATCTCATTACTTTCTTTTTATCTAGACTCATTCATAAGTAGTGAAGCGAATGTCTCATTAAGGTTGAGCATATCATTATTAAATAGTAGTGTTATGACAATATAATTATTCGAGATTGGTAAAAAAGTTAGCAATACTCACGTCTTATCTTTATCATGAATCTTTTTATCAAGTGTCGATATTTACGTTATAATCTAATTGAACTCATTCAAGTATTTCTTAATATTTTCCTATTGTGATAATCGAAGGACATAGAATTTCTTCATATGTAATCTTATTGTTACGGATTTAGACTTATATCAACTATCAAATTTCATCCAAACATTGGTTGGATTCGACACACTAATGATTTCTTGAAAAGTATTGTCCGCGATATATAACTTTATCATATAATTGGTAAAATCTCTCATATCTTGCCACTCTTTATCATTTACATTCTTTGGCTTGTCCTCTTTGTTCTGCAATGCTTTATTGTTCGTTTTTAAGTTAAAATATTTTTCATTATTTCTTTTCAAAGAGTAAACTATTTTATTCATTAAATTGCTCAACAAAGAATGGCCAACTCATTGATGTCAATGCCATCAAACCGTAGTAAACTATTTGATATCATTTATTGGGATTCGATCAAAATATACACACAATTAGCTTAGTGGAATGAACTCGAACCCCCCGTTAAATGTCAACTATCAAACACCTGAATATAAGGAATATAATGTTACACAATGTCAACTCGAACCCCCCTCAAGGAAGTGGCTTAGAACCCAATACTTTTTTTTTTTGATATTTTAGGACTATAGAATGTAATGCATGCAATCAGAAAAAGTTAATTTTTTGGGTAAAAGGGTAAGTGAAATTGGCTTGTTTTATTGATGATACCTTTTCTCTCTTTCTTTATGTTCTGGAAGTACGAAGCAGAGATGCATTCTTGAGATGCAATAGAAAAATGTGTCGAACCAGAAAATACATTCGGGAATGATGTGGCGATGAGCTTTTTGTTTCTGTCGCTGGAAAATTGAGACTTCTGTTTCTTGTTGGAACTTTCTTTTGTTACATACTTTCATTTGCTTCTCCTTGGCCCGTGCTTTGTCTGTCTTTTTAAATTTACCGAAGATAGTGTTTGATTATGATGATGCAGGTTCATATTGCTGGTTCTGAATAGTTGTCGACAATGAACAGTAATCAACAAATGGAGTTGCAATATGTAAACACAGGGTATCCATACACAGTTACTGAAAGCTTTGTGGACGGACTTGAACGCTTACCACATGCTCCCGAGCACTACGTTTACCCTGGCCCGGTGTATGACCAGGTACCTTTTTTTGGTTTTATTTTTTTAACTGAAAGAGAGAAATAAAGTTGGTCAGTATCGGTGAAAAGTCTTATTTGGATTTTATTTATACTGTTGGGTGTTATTTCTTTCTTTAAGGTTATGTAATAGTTATTGCCTATGAATGGGTTTTATGGTCTGCCCTGCTCTGCTGATGCATTAGAAGGACCATCATCATACTTTTAACGGCAAGCTTCTTCCCAAGTACAAATGCTCTGGAGTTTGCCGGTAAACGTTGGCGAGAACACGCTTCCAGTTTGCTTGAATTTATGTGGAGGTGAATCTATGTAATACGATAATAATGCCACACAACATATAATAAAAGTAAGCTCAACCACGCATAAGAAACAAATAATTCTTTATGTAGAAAATCTCCATAGACTAACAGAAAAATTTTAGGATTAATCATGATGTGGGCTTGTATGTGAAAGATAAATTGAAGCTGTGATTGATAAAGATCATCAAAAAGAGATGAATAAAAGTCGAGGAATTACTAATCATTAAATAAGACTGACTCATTTTTGGTAATTTACTTAGAGAATTACTCAATTTAAGTGTTAGAAATTACTTAATTAACGGATGACTTTTTATTCTTTTCTTAAAGAGATAAATTCATTTATCTTTTAATTACAATTCAACCAATGTTTTTAAAGCATTTGAATTTTTTTAAATAGAAAACAGAAACATGAAGGGAGGACGTACAATAGGCTTCTTCGGCAGAACCTTGAAACAAATGAAAAATTGAATTTACCTTGGAGTCACTAGCCACCTCATGCTTCCTCTGGGGCCATCCTTAGCCGTCAGACACATGCTCACATTGGAACGTGGAAGCATCAATGTGACCTCTCGAAAATCCTTAATCAATCCAGTGATGATTTGGCCTTCTCAGTTTTAGGTCAGGCTTCTTTGGTCGATTACTGTGTTGTCGAGTGCGAAGGCTTGTATTGCATCATATCATGCCCAATTAAAGCTCCATTATAAAGAGTAGTTGGTTACACAAACTTTCAACGTATAAGTATGCAATTGTACTCAACATTTTCAGAAAACACCATAACAGAAGTAAAAACTCGCGATCTATTTTTAATGAGAACAAATACGACAAATCTAAATTAATACCACTTATCGGAAAATGAAAGAAGGATTTGAGAATGACTCTTCCCCTTTTCTCCTTTTCCGTCTCCCTCTTGTGTCTGCTCCCTACTTTGAAAAGAAATAGATGAGAAAAATATTTAAAACTGCACAATTGTGATCAGTTTATAAAAAACTGGTCCCCCACTTCCCGTATAGCTTTTTTCCACTGTTTTGCTCTCATCTTTCAGCCCATGTCGTGCAAAACTCTCTGGCAGCTTTTCCGCTTGAGCAATACTCCCTTGTAACTCTTTGTCTCCAATTTAGCTTGAGCAATCCATCAAGCAAGGTCATGGGCAATTGTCCCTAGTAAGCTCATATGTATATCCCTTTGTGTTCTAGAGACAAATATGGCTATTAGGAGTGCAATTGGTTGCATAATGAATATATCATGTGTGTCAGGATCTTGTCAGATATGCTATTCTTGAGCTATCATGCTTTGTGGTTAAACTCATCTAAGTGGAGAGTGTTATTTAGTTTCAACTACTTGGCATGACAGAATGCAGGCCAAATTCAGATGTTGGAGATAGATTGAAGTAAGGCCTCGTATTTGATCACATTCAGAATAATGGAAAGAATAACAAGCTTGAGGAGGCCGGGAAGTAAGGGGAATATTCTGACTCACTCGCATTCGGCAACTAGAAGACCATTCACTCTTTAGTGGACAATTAACTCTTACTTGGGAAATACAGGACCGCCCTTCTTTTTCACTTTTGTTCATTATAAGGACAAACAGCGTTTTGTTGGAAATTCAACAGAAAAGTTAGAGCTGAGCTCCTTAGAAATATATAACTTTTTATTTATCTTCTTATTTTCCATCCTCCTTTATAACTCCTTAGGAACGTCCTCTTACTTGAATTCTTCCTAATTCAATTAGGCTACAGATCTTGATGGCCAAGTGTTACGAATTGGACCGTTTGTTTGAACCGTAAGAAAATAGCGATAATGTACAACAAGTTAATAATAGCCACAAATAATAGAGCACACAAGATTTAACGTGGAAAACTCCTTTTAAATGAAGAGGAAAAATTATTGGACTATACGTCTAAAATATATTCACTATGTAATGTTATTCGATTACAAAAATCTCAATAAATACAAGGTCACAATGCCTTATAAAAATGAATCCGAGCAATAATAAGTACAAGATAAAAGAGGATAAATAAAATCAGCAAAATATCTTTCTCAACTTCAAGAACAACATATACACAAAGTTGGTGGAAAAGGAAGCATGATTCGAAACTCATTCGGATGCTCAAACCTTCATCTACTCCATTTTTTCTCCTTTTCCTTTTCTCATAGTGTTGGTTCTCAAATTTCAGAAATTACAAAAATAATAACCCTAAAATCGCTTCAGGCACATTTATATCAGGAATGGTGCTCAAGCGTCCATCAGGCGCAGGTCGCATGCAAGTCCACTATGTAAACAGTACACAAGCACCCCTTGGAAGCACATCAGGCATTGAGCAATCTGAAAATCCCACTCGTACAACCATTGCGTGCTTCTCACGCGGCCCCATTCTAAAATCGATGCATATGCATTTAATAGGTGCCTATCACGCACCATTTTGTAACTTTTCTATATCAGTTTAATGCACGTGCGTCCTTGTGCGTACCACGAAACGATATATCCATAGGGTATGGGACCCACATGGGAGTGAATCATAACCCAACAAACTTTTCCTCGTGACCTTGTGAGGGCATCATCATCATCCCGCTTATAGTTCGACAAATTTTAAATTTTTTTTCTTTACATCTCTTTGATCATCATATTCGATCTATTCTCATCGGTTCTGACCTTATTAAGTGTTAGCAATTTCAAGTCAATAACATTCCTTACTCAATGATATTTCATATCAATAGACTTCAATCGGGAATAAAATAATGAGTTTTCACAAAGTACTTTGATATCTCACATCACTATGCGATTTGATCGTGAATAGCACTTTGATTATTACAAAGTAACATATATCGCTTTTACTGGAAACTGAGCTCTCGGATGAACTTATTTATCCACAGTATTTCTTTGCTTGTCTTTATTATAGTAATGAATTCCACCTCGGTGGTAGAGAGAGTAATGTATTTTTACAACTTAGATTGCCACGAAATAGCTCCTCTTGCAAACGCAACTAGATATCTCGATGTTGAATTTCGAAAGTCGATATCGCCCGCCATGTCTATATCGGTGTACCCAACCAGAAGTGACTTGTTACTTCTAAAATACAAGCACATATTGAAAGTTCATCGGAGATAACTCAATATTCACACCACCGTGGACCAATACTCCTTAAGATTTGAAAGAAATCGACTAACCATTTCAACTGTATGAGTAATATCCGATCTCGTACATACCATTACATATATTGAATTGCCCACAATCGAAGAGTAAGGGATGTTTCTCATGCTTGCCTTTTCGTCATCCGTAGATGGACATTACCAGTTGTTCAACTTAAAATGATTGGCCAACGAAATACTCACTGGTTTAGACTTCTCCATATTGAAACATTGAAACACCTTTTCAATATAATTTTCTTAGGACATCCATAATTTCTTCTCTTTCCGGCAGTGAGATATTTTTATACCAAGAATTTGTTTCGTCAGCTCTAAATCTTTCATAGCGAAGGATTTTTCAAGCTGTTGCTTCAAATTGATAATCTGAGAAACCTTTCATTCTACAATAAGCATGTCATCCACATAGAGTAGGAGAATAACAAAATCATCTTGTGAAAACCTTTGAATAAAGATACAATGATTGGAAACAGTCTTTTGATAGCCTTAACTCACCATAATAGACTCGAGCTTCTTGTGCCACTATCTCAGGGTTTGCTTTAGCCCATAGAGGCTTTTCTTTAGATGATATACAAGACACTCATTCTCCTTAACTCGAAATCTCCTCAGTTGCTCCATGTAGATTTTCTCCTCAAAGTCATTATGGAGAAATGTTATTTGCACGTCCAATTGTTCAACTTTTAGATCGAGGACCGTGGCTAATCCGAGAACCACCCTAATTGAAGATATTTTCATAATAGGGGAAAAATTTCTTGAAAATTGATATCCTTTAACTGATTGAACCCCTTTACAATCAATCTTGCCTTATATATTTGTTATGGGCTATTCTCATTATTCTTCAGACGAAAAACTCACTTGTTCTTCAAAGCTCGTTTGTCATTAGGTAATTTGGTTAGCTTGAACGTGTGGCTCTCTTGCAACGACTTCTTTTCTTCCTGCATAACTTTCATCCACTTTGACTTATACTCGTCCTTCATTACTTTAATGAAGTTTTTGGCTTTTCCACCATCGATAAGCAGCACATAGTCATCTGCCGATCGACTAGTAGAGGTCCTTCGACCTCTCGTGGATCCTTGGGGTGGGATCGTCTTTGTAGGTCTAGAATTATCATGAGGAATGTCATCTTCAATTGCGTCGTCCACTTCGTTAAGTATAGGAATCCTACGGTTTTCTTCCCCTTCATCTCTGGATCACCGTGTTCATCACGAATCAGCACCAGTGTCAAGAATTTAGGATTCGTATCACAAAACCAACTGTTATTGTTGTTGGAAACAGCCTTCTATGCTTTGCCAATATCTTCAATAGTCTTATCTTTAATGAACACCACATTCTTTGATTGGACAAGGTTTTTTCTCTATCAGATCGTAGAATCGATAATTCAACTCATCTTTCCTGTAATCGAGAAAGATGTATTGTTACGTCTTTGATTTTAGCTCAGACCCCTTATCCTTTGGGATGTGGATAAAGGACTTACACTTAAATACACCTAAGTGGTCGTAGGATATATCTTTTTCGTACTAGATCATTTTTGGTACTTCTCCGTTTAGAGGGCCACGAGGTGATAGGTTGATCACGTGAGCCACGACATTCAAGACTTCCCCCCAAAATGAACCGGGAAGCTTCGCCACTGAAAGTACGCAATGAACTCTGTCAGCGACCTATTCATCCTTTCAGCCATACACATTCAGGTGCACTTTAACTTCTTTCTCATTTATCTCTCCATTATGGCATAAAATTGTTTGAAGATATCAAGGGTTTGATCCTTCAATTTCAACGGATATACTCATTATTTTCTGAAATAATTATCAATAAATGTAATAAAATATAGTGTTCCTCTTAATGTCTTCACTTTAAGAGGGTCACATATATCAGTGTGGACTAACTCAAGAAGATCTGGCTTTTTCGTTTATACAGTGAGGACAAGTCTTTAACTTGGCTTCCTTCTTGCCCTGACGAAAATTCTTTTTGACTAAACAATTCAGCCACTTTTTGTTTATGTGGCTTAATCGTCATTGTTACAGATCCGAAAACTCCTCGCTTGTTGTCACGTGTACGTCTTTGACTGAATTCGAGGCTTGTAACACATATAAGTTGGAAATCTTCTTTCCCAGGAAAATTGTTAGAGATCTTCTAGTTAACTTCCATATCCCTTTAAAGAAAGTGTTGCAGAACCCCTTGTTATTTAGCTTCCCTGCTAAAATAAGATTCAACCGAATATTTGGAACATGTCGAACATCCATTAATAGCAGCTTGGTTCCGTTATTGGTGATTAGGCACGCGTTGCCACAACCGATAATCCGAGATGTGTCTTCATTTTCCATATTTAACACTCCAAAATTATCGGGAGTGTAAGACATGAAGAATTCTCTTCTTGATGTGACATGAAGTAAAGTTTCATTGTCCACCACCCAATTAGTTTCATGATTCGTCAGATTGATCACTTCATCTTCTTTACACACTAACAGTAGATTGAGCTTGGTAACAATTGAGGCTATCTCCTCATCTCAGGTTGTCTCAACCTTCTTCTTATTCCCTTTAGTATTCTTCCATTTTCACTTGTAGTAATACTTATTGATGTATCCCTTTTTTTCACAGTGGTGACATTTGAGGTTTTGGTACCTCGACTTAAACTTATTTCGACTTTTCTCTTCAACCCTTTATTTTTTTCCCGTGACTCTGTAATTAGCACTTCAGAGTGTGAATAGGAAAAGTCCTGTGATTATCATCTCATCTTTTCATTTAGCACAGTTCCTTTTGCTATCTTTAGGGTCACAACACTATTTGGAGTGATGTTGATTCGTATCACCTCGCATGAATCCGGTAAGGTGGTTAACAATTACAAGCCTACTAACTCATCGTTAAACTTGATGTCCATACCACTCAATTGGTTAACACATCCTTAAATTTGTTTAAATGGTCGGCTATAGATGTATCCTCTATGTATCTCACTTGTATTAATTTTATCAAGTGATATAATTTGTTGTTACCGGTCTTTGAGGTTTAAAGGGTCTTGAACTTCTTCAACAATGTCATCGCATATATTTTATTATGAACGTAATTATATACATTATCGTTAACAAACTACCGAATGTGACCACAAATTTGTTGATATTTAAAAGCCCATTCCTCGAACTTTGACTTGGGCTTTTGAGTAACAAATACCAAAAAATGTATCATTTTAACAAATAATAAATTCATCTTGTTTCTCTAAATATCATAGTTTGAGTCATTCAAAGAAATTATTTTGTTTCTAACCTCCATCAGTTGAAACATGTTTCAGTATATGACAATATTAATCGTATTTCTAATATCACTTGTTAGGAATTGAACTGTGAGGAAATGCAATAATATACCACAAGTCAATAATAATCACAAAAAATAGAGTAAATAAAATTTTATGTGAAAACCCTTTTTAATTGAAGGGAAAAAAATCACGGGATTATATGTTTAAAATATATCTACTATATAATGTGTTCGATTATAAAAATTTTAATAAATACAAGGTCACAACACATTATATATATGAGTCCAAGTAATAATTAGTATAAGACAAAATAGAAGAAATAAGACCAAAAAAATGTCATTCTCAATTTTAAGAACGTACCCAAGGTCGGTAAGAATGGAACACAATTCGAAACTTAATCGGATATTTGAATCTTTCTCTATTCCCTTTTCTCTCTATTTCTCTTCCTTTTCTCATAGTATTGGCGTTCAAAATCTCAGAAATTGTAAAAGTAATAACCCTAAAATTGCGTCAGGTGCATTTATATCAGAAATGATACTTGAGTGCCCGTCATGCATGGGTCGCACGCAAGTCCATTGTGTGAACGGCGTGCGAGCACCCCTTAGGTGCATAGGATGCGCTGAGCAACATGGAAATCTTGCTCGTGTGATTCTCGCGCTCTCCTTAAGCGGCCTCATTTTGGAATCAGCGCACGACAAGCGCTTGTCGCGTGCCTTTCTACAATTTTTTTAGATCAGTTCAATGCACGTTCGTCCTCGTGCGTGCCACTGAACGACAAAACAAATAGATGTAGGACCCACACGGGAGTGATCCATAACCCAGTATCAAGATGAATGGCCCGAGTTGCATCCTCCTGCTCATAAATAGAACTTGACCCCGTGTACTCGTTACATTTCCCCTAAATTAGAATCAAGTTCTTTTAGCTCCCCACCATGAATCCAGGAAGCTTCAGATTCTGGTTAATTCTTCCATCGCACAAGTTGTTGAGCGTGGCTTATTCTTTGAGTTGTGATGGTTCTGAAATCAAGGGTGTCAATACGGTTGTTTTTTTTCAATTTAGGAGTAGCTGATATTTCTTTAATACTGTCAATGTGAATGGAATCGTCTCTAAAGTATGGATAAATATATGAAATGTTGAAAACGGGATTGATTGTCATCACTTCTGTAACTCAAACCAGTAGGCATTTGGCCCATTCTTCTGTACTTCGCGGGACTGAACTTTTTGCTTCTGATTTTATGGTGTGTTCATGCTGGGAATCGTACCTTTGGTAAATAAATCATCTTCAAGTCTCCTTGTTGTACTCAATATGTCGTCTATGAGCATTGAGCATTAGCCTTTTGTGGTTCTCAGATATGGGTTGCCAGTTCTCAGCTTCCATGGCACTTCTCCCGTGGTTGGTGATGGCTACTTGGTAGAGGACATGATTTGGGTTTCTATCATAGTTTACTTCAAACGTATACAATTGAGCAGAATGGTTCTTGGCTGAATTGTATGCAAATTCTGCCTACGGGATCACGGTCCCATTTGAGGACTCGTCTCCTGCCAAACTTCTTATTAGGTTACCCAGGGATTGATTTTTCACTTCGTCTGCCCATCTGTTTTTGGGTTTCTTGTGCTAGAAATGGAGATTTTATCCTCTGGAGCTCCCACAAAGTTCTCTAGAAGTGGCTAATAAATTTAGCTTCCCGATCAGAAGTGATGGCCCATGGGACTCTATGAAGCCTAACGACTTATTTTGAAAACGAGGTGAGCTAGTGTGAGGCATCAGCTGTGTTTTTGCAGGGTAGAAAATGGAACGTATTGGAAAATCAATATACTATCACAAAGATCGAATCATACACACGTCATATTGAGTTTAGTATAATGTCATTGAGAAAATTCATAGAGATTTAAAGAAGTCCCTCCTGTCAATTATATACCGACTTGCTTCTCAAGTGGAAGCAAGCAAATATTAAACATCTTAAATGTGGCTTTCTTGGCTAAATAAGGGATGAAGAAATCTCTTTCATGTGGTAAGCACTACCCTTTCCTTTAGGAAGTTGTGAGTGATTAGACAAGTAGATCAGTATACTAAGATCCTTCATTGTCTTATCTAGTTATTAGTAATAGCTTTAATAGCTTGATTCTACTTTCCTCCCGTAGTCTTTTGACATATTATACACTCATTAACGAACTTATTGATTTCAGCAACCATTTCAGGCTAGATTATCATTCCTGAATGAGGGCCAAGGTTCTGTCTTTACCAAAATGTCCTCCCAGTTGCCTTCCATGTAGTTCAAAAATGAGATGCAACCTTAAGGATCCTGCGGGAATGCGTCTAGTTGCCTTCGAATGATGATTATCCATCTTTACATGTAAATCCTGCATTTCCTACACTTTTTTCCAAGTGTTAGATATATAGTACTCTGGAACTAGATCAAAGCTACACACTTCATATGATAGAAACTTGAGGAAATACATGTTGTGTCCGAGGACATCAATCCTTTATTCATCACCATTGACCTGCGCTTCAACACAAAGGTATTTTCTTGATGGAAAGAGACCGGTTTGACATGCCTGGAATTGAGCTCCTATGGGCAAGGGATCGCAAAGCTTTATGATTAGAGTATAACCTGAATTCCTTGTGAATTAGACATCATCTCTAAAAACCCCATCGCTTGCACTACTCTATAGAACTCCATAAGTTTGATATCTTTTTTTGGCTTCATTTAGTTTCTTACTTTTTACCAGTAGGACAACTCTTCCAGGATCTGGCGTTGCTTGAACTGGAGCTTCTGTCAGCTTCATTTTTACCTGTATGAAGCTTTCCTCAGTAACTTTAGTTCATGAGAAGCACCCGGCTTTTATGGAGTTTTTAACACGGACAATGAATATAATGAAATTTTCTATCAACCGTTGATAGAAGGTTTCCTGCCCCTGGAAACATTGTACTTTAGTAATGGATAGAAGGCTAGGACAGTCAACATTCGCTTTGATTTTCCTTTCATCAATCTTCATGCCTTGAGAGAATACTCCAAAAATTCACTTTGTTCTTTGTAAAGGCGCATTTCTTCTAGTTGACATAAGTATTCTGTTGGGGGTCACTCCCGTGTAGAAGTCCTAAGGTCTTGGACAGAGTACGAGGACCTTGTGTGTGACTAAGGTCCGTGGACTTGTGCACTGAGTGTCCGCGAACTATGCATAGCTTAAGTACAAGGAATTCCAGTTAACGTTGTTGATCGGAAGTTTTGGACAGATAAAAATAGCCGGTCAATTTGTTGACCAGTAAGTTATATATTCCGGTCAATATGATATTGATTGGCTAAAAACATGAGGACTTGCTGTGTTTTGCCCAAAGATTGCAGAAGGACGTCCGATCGGTCAACGAGGGCGTTGACCGGCCAAGTGAAGAAGACGGTCAACGGGATGTTGATCGGTAAAGAATAGAAATGTTGAACAGCTGTCTTCTCTAAATGACGTGCAGTTGACTTTCCTGATTAGGCAGTTAGGAGAAGTCATTCTTGGGAAGACAAGTCAATTTGTAGGGGCATGTATGCGCCGCCTGCTGCAGGACAGAGCGTGCGCTACCATTGCAGACTTTGGGAGTTGTGCACAAAACTATTATGCTGAGTTGGTGGTTGCTCATTTTTTTGGAGGAGTATGTATATATATATAGTATACTTAAAGTATAGTATGAAATGCATGTAGTATATAAAAAGGAGATAGAGTAAAAAACAGAGAAAAAAAAGAGTGTAGTGAGTAACAAAACACAAAGTATGAAGCCTTTGTATTTCTCGTGCTCTATTTTTCGATTTTTCATCTTTTGGGCTTATGTATTTGTGTGGTTTGTGTAACCAATCTCATATAATGGATATCATTTGTGGATTGAATGTCACGTGATTTTTTCCTTATTTGAAAAGAGTTTTTCACGTAAAATTTTTGGTATTTTATTATTCTTCTTTTTTTACTCTTGTGTGTGTGTGTAATTCTGTACATTATTGTCCGGCCGCCCCCTTTCTGGGCCAACATATTCTCCTGTTATAGGAGTTGGAATACTTGCTGCACATGATCAAGAAGCTCCTTTGGAGCAGAATTAAAGATAATAAAATTATCAAAATACACAACTATGATTTTTCCTATGAAAAATACGTGGTTCATCAACTGATGAAGGTGCATGATGCATTGGATAAGCCAAATGACTGTATCAACATTCATAAAGCCCGTCCTTTATCTTGAAAGAAATCTTCCACTCATTACCCTGTTGAATTCTTATTAGATGATGCTTACTCAGGTCTTAACTAGCAGAAAGTTGCCCACCTTGTAGTGTATCAAATATGTCATTTAACCTTATAATTCGAAACTGATACCTTATTATAATTTTATCGATGACCCTACTGTCAAGACATATCCCTGATATTTCATAATTCTCTGACGTTAGCAGAGCAAACCTGAGCACGAGGTCCAAGGTTTTCTTGAAAAAATCCCTTTTACGGCAGACTTTAATTTATTGTTGCAACTCAGTGTGTTCATGGGGTCACATCTTGTAAGGTGGTGCTATGACTTAAATCAATCTATATTGAATGCCTTGTATTAGGGGTTATTTAATAAGAAATTCCATTTGGTGTTACAATTGTATTTTTTCGTAAGTAAATAAATGGAATAAGAAAATCGTGTATAGAACCGAGATCAAAGACAGCTTGCTTACTAGGTTCACATAAATCAATCTAACCCTGCCAAAAATCTTCTATCAATCCAGAGGTCAAGGGGCTCAAAACAAAGGGAGCTAGGGAACAATCAAAACAAGTGCCAGCAAAACAAAGAACAAAATGGATATCCATTCTGAGAATTTTCAATTACTATGAATAGATACCCCTCCGGCCACCACAAGTCCACTCAACATCAAATATTATGAATTCTTTTGCTTTGGTCTAAAGAGTAGCTTACATCAAAGGGTAACTTGTTCCTCACTTTTCAAAAATCGTACGTGGTAGCCCTAAGTGCCAACTTTGATGCAGTATGGGTTTGTCTATTCCCCTTCCACTTAAGTGCAACTTATTTAATGCCTTATCCCAATCCAAAAATAGCCAATGGCATCCCATCTTTCGGCAAAACATACTCCAGATGTGCTTTGAGATTAGGCATTCAAAGAAGAGATGCTGACTGGATTCTGTGTCATACTTATTGGTGTTACATTAATAAATCCAATCGTTTATTCATTGTTGTTTAAAATACGACGAATTGTTAGATTTATTAATGTAATAGTTCCATTAGTAAATCTAATGGCAATTTTCCAGCCATTCTTGAACCAGGATACTTTGTAAGGATGAGGATGATTTTCACATTTCAGCTTTAACTTACCGTCTCCTTGGAAGCCAAATCCGCTCATCTACTAGAATTGATTACCACTATACGTCTCTTTCAGTGAGTAGAGGCCTATGTAGAAGATGTTGTTCCAACGCCAATCATCATTTCCATTGTCCTTTGTAATGGCTGCTACTCTTCTAACAAGGAAGTTGATCTCCTCATTTGGCTCACAAATTTCCTCATGGTCTTCCTCCTCCTGATCCTTATCCCCTAGTTCTTCAATATTGGTTTCATCAATGGAATTGACTTGAGCCTTACTACCTTTTTGGGTAGAGGAATAAGCTCTACGTCCCTCCATTCTTCAGCAAAACCATTGATCCCTCTTGCTGCCTTTGTATGCCCGAGTATTAGAGCTGCTAGTCTGTGACTTAGGCCCTGAGGAATAATCTCTCACTAAGAAATTATTGTTGAACCATATGAATATTTTTCATTTAAGACTCTAATCACGTGATTTACAAATGTTGTAGTATTTGAAAGGAACGACTGTGTAATGATATGGTGATATGGAATTGCTATGACCATTTTTATTGGTTACTCGATCAAATTGCTTCAAAGATGTGTAGTGAGTTTAACGTGGATGCTTTGTAAAATGACATCGGCTTTGGCTCATTTTGGTTTCGCTGCTTGATATTTGGGAATTGTCCTGCCCGTTTCTTGAAGTTCCTGAACTTGATACTTGATCAAATTGCTTCAAAGATGCTTAAAGAGTTAATAGTGGACGTTTTGTTTTATCCCACTTAGGTAGAGTAACTAGTTGTTCCTTATTCTCCCTGAAGTCAATCCTGCTTTGTGTTTGGGTTGGTCTTATTAGCTAGAAGGATGTTGGAATTGTGTATCCATGCTCAGCTCCATCTTCAACTTCTTCACGGTACAAAAATGCTGGGCACGTGGAGCATCTTATCTCGACAATGGAGGGAGAATCTCCTTCATTGTGCGTTGTAGGTTAGCATTTGCCTGCCTTAAATATCCTATTTCTTCCCTGAGGTCGATGTCTGAAATCTGGGCTAACCGTCCACCACTGCCCGTTGTCCTCTCACCATGGTCTCACAGATTGCCTTTCATATACTATTTGATGCAGGTCGAATTCAACATGTTGGAATAGACTGAGGTACGCCTTGTATTTGATCAAATATGAAATACGAGAGAAATGAACATCTCTTACTCTCAAATCATTTTTTTTTTTTTTTTGGGCACAAGTAACCCTGCAGATAGTTAAGGATTAATTTTTCATTTTTTCACAGCAAGATATACTTCTTAATTTAAGGCCTCTAAAGCCTGGCTCTTCCCTACTTAAAATGTTCCAGATAAGAGCATAACGGACATCACAGGTTGCAGGGCCTGATCCCTCATTATCCACAGTTTTCAATCTCTCTGAGGGGAGGAAATTAGATTATTTCGAAGGGAATTTCCTTTATATTTCTTCTCCTTAATGTTTTATATACTTGTGAGATCGAGAGTTTTTATTTGATGGACAACATCGAGATAGTTAAGGACATGATGGTGAATTAGTCAACCATTATTTCCTTCATCGTTCCCATTCCCTTTCTTTTTGACCCTCTTTGTTGATAATCCAAAATCCAATGATGCTCTAAATGTGAACAATCACATATCTAAACAAGCTTGAGACTTGGGCTCACCACAGTGCATATGCTTGTCGGATAAATTGGTGGTGTGCTTGTAAACTTTTCATAAAGTAAAATTTCTTGTGAATCATAGCTAATTGCTACCATTTTCTCTGTACAGGGAACTGTCTACTGGTCAATGAATATGAACTCGTACATGTTTGAATCATCTGATCCGGGAAGTGCTTCTTATTATGGTTCTTTTGATGACCATTTACCCAGAACTGAAGTTAACCGTTGGGATTGTGAATATTCTTCTCCTCTGCATATTGAAGAACCGGTAAGCTTGGACGTGCAGTGTGAACAAAATGCAGTTGCAGCTCCCCAGGACAGTCTTGAAGAATGTGAGTTCTCAAGTTGCAATTAATCACCGTATGAATAAATATTTATCATGATTTCCATCCACAATTTTGCATTTTAAAATTAGTACTAGTAGTGAACAACAACTTTCACTGCTAAAAGACATGTTATCACTGCAAAATAATATACCACAGTAGTTTGCTGCGATTATGCTGCCACTCAGCACTATTGACCAAAGCTTTTTTTTTTTTTTCCTTTTTATTTTACCTATGAATGTTTGCACGTCAGTTTTTTTCTCGTGTGATTGATTAAGCATTGTCCTTTGATCTTTCTTCCCCTGAATTCCTTTTCAATGTACAGGCATAGTGAATCATGAAGTTGCTGCTGATTTTGAGGTATGAATCTTCCTTGTTTCTATATGCCTGGTGCGATCAATTGACTGTTAAGTTCCTTAGTAGGTAGTTGGATGGCAACTGCTGATTTATTCATTATGTATCTGTGCTTGGATGTTAAGGGTCATTGAAATATGCTTCAACTTATGAACATGAGACACTTTTAAGGTATTTTAGTGGGTATTCCTTGTGTATTGCTTATTGATTGTGGTTTAAATTAGTCATCATGCATCAAAAGAGCCTATCTTGAAAATGTATTGGGACGCTATTTTGTGTCAAATAAATTTTCCTACTTTGGATGGAATTTCTTGTTTGTTTATTCTCTTCCATAGCTGCACGTAAATATGAAAAGCCTGCACATTTTATTAATTTATTTTCCCCTTTCTTTGTAATTTGTCATAGGTTGTTTGGCAGAATAACATTGATCCTGACAACATGACCTATGAGGTTTGTCTATCCGTAAAGCTCATATAATGGTTTTAACATTTAATCCTGACAACATGAACTAAGAGGGGGTGGACTCCTTGAGATGTAGGAAAATGAAGAGATATTGAAATGCACTAGTAGGTTTTAACATTTAATCCTCTCTGATTTATACTATGATTATAAATTGATAATATAGTTCATGTTCATGCTAATATACTGCTGTAAATGCTCATTATTCTGATGATGTATGCTGAGTGTGTGCCTTGAATTCCATTTTCAACACCCAAAATGAGTGGGGATCGATATGATTTGGTAAAATACAAAGCAACTTGTTTATGGAGGGTTTGGTAGAGTAATTTTTTCGGGTTGTCCTTCTATTTGTTTTATTTTGGGAACCACTTCCGACACTTTGAGGCAGGGTTTTTGGGGGTGCATTTTAGGGTTAGGGTTT
>JAODPA010110524.1:0-19627 GCA_025585075.1 Nepenthes mirabilis
CGTCGAATTTCAAATCCAACGACCCCAAGGGCGTTGGAGGGGGCTCCGCGCTGGATGCCCCCTCGTTCCCCATGCACATTGCTTAGCAGCCCAATGGTCAGCTTCAGCATTCAAGGGATCACAAAAGCCTTTTCTATCACTATCATAATGAAGGCCATACCCAAAAGAACAAGACAGATTGGGTAAGCCAAAATTAACAAGGCAAGATATACTTTGCTCCTTAACATCCAAGTTGAAAATATTGACATCCCTGGGGTTTCAACCAACCTAGATCCCAGAAGACTCATTCCCAATATAATTAATGTTCCACATCCGACTCCTCTTATAATAGAGAGGGCTACATTATTATAGTTAGGTCTTTTTACTCTTATTTCGACTAATCCACACATATAAGGCTATATGTTTTGAGTAGACCTTTCACACTTCTAATCTTCTCGGGCCTAATAAGGCTTCAAATATTTCAACACTTGATGTGAATCATTTGATTACCAGTGAAAGGGCAATACTTCTTTTATGATCTTTCTCTTTTTTTTTTTTTTTGGTTTACATTATAACAAGTTTCCTTAGTGCCCATTCCACAAACTTTCCTTTATCTTTATTTGATAGCATGGCCGACTTAACCCTTTTAGGTTCTCGCACAGTCCTCCCCAAACTCAGAGCATAGCCAAATGCTCTCCATCTCTATGGACTATGATCACACCTCAAAGACATTACTAGTAGTTATAGCCAACTAAGGAATCAACATGGAAATAACAACCGAATCATCTTTAGTATGATAAGTTGGCTGAGCAACCTTTTCCCAACAATCCTCCAGCAAATGACCATTAGCCTTATAAACAAATGTAGGTTTTGCTGGGCATGCTTTGAGGCTAAGATCAAAATTCTTGCATGACAGGAAAATGGACGACTTCTATTTGAAAAATGACTTTTTGTCCTAAATTTTACAATTAAGTTTCGACCCCGGTAAAAGTAGCAGAACTAGTAAAAATTAAATATTCAATACGCGTAAAGAATATTTATTTTTAATGCTAACGATAACGACAAGCATGCAAAATATAAACGAGTATAAATAATAATAAAAAGACACGATTTTTGATGACGAAGGGAAAACTCGATACCCACGGTAATCGAGAAAAACCCTCTGGACTTCAACGACTATGGAAGCAATGCACTATGAAAATCAACTTACAGATCGAGTGGTAACGACACGCTAACCTAGCCGACTTACTCCCATCTTGTGATCATTACCAAGGAACTCCTTGGATTTCCCCGCGGCAATGAAACTGACACCTTCCGGTCTTCACGTCAATCTTCCCTCTTGAGCCATTTGGATTACCGAATACGATCAGGTCTCATTCTTCAATATACCGACGTCTCCAACGAAGGTAGAAGAATGGAAGTATTTAAACGATAAAGAGAAAGTATAGAGAAAACTTGTTAGAATATGAAACTCAAAGTTGTAACTTTTGATTTTCATAAAAGAAGTAAGATCAATGGAGTATGAACAAGGTTATTCTCAAGTGGGGTATGAAACTTGTCTGCCAAGAGTCTTAAGATTTCAAAAATATAAGACAAGTATATATAGGGCGTGCAATAAAATGCATTCAAAAATTGCCCATTGGCACGACACTCGACCGCGCGGCAGGCGCACGGAGGGTTTTCAGAGAAACCCTATATGCTATCGAGCGTGGAAGCGGTGAGCAGCGAGCGAGCCCTTTCGGGATTTTGCGCTCGAGCTCTTGGCGAACTCACAGCGAGTGCAATGCTTCGGGTTTTTGGGGTTGAGCGAGAGGAGAGCTCACGAAGAGTGTGGGGCTTCGAGATTTCAGGCTCGAGCGGCTGGAGAGCACACGACTGGGCGGTATCCATGGAAGGTGGAATGAATAGCAACGGATGTATGTTGATGTAGCACTTTGACAATCCGTGACCCGACATCGATACAATATTACATATGGTTACGGAATATGCCAATCATAAAAATGACTCTAACAATCTCCCCCTTTGACAATTTCATGACAAAACCCATAAAAATAAATAAATATAAGAGAAGTATGGGTTCAAACACTATCGAGATAAATCTCGTGTATATAAAAATCTACACCTAGTGAGAAATATAAATGATACAATAAGAAAATATATAAATCTACACTAGCACTGCTGTGTTGATGTTGTGACTACCGCATTAATACTGTAATTGAGCTGCCTGGTCAAAGAGGGGTTAGTACCACAAAGGCATAATATAAAATGATAACAATAGAAATAGAAAACTAATATGCAGTAGTAAAAGGAATGAAAAAAAAAAAAAATAGTACATAAATCCAAGACAAACTCCCCCTCACGAAAATAGCATGTCTCCCCCTAACATAAATAGTCACGTCTCCCCTAATCTCCCCTTATCAAAGTGAAATAGGTCTCCCATTTTTTGTCACGAATGGCCAAGGGGTAATGAAACTCACTTTTCTTGACCCATACTTATCTCACCAAATTCATTTTTTCATTCAAACTTTTTACTTATTCATTTAATTTCTGAATGTGATCAACAAGTGTATTCATTTTTAGCAATTGTCTTTGGTTATACGAAAAATTCATGTAGCAGTGGGGACGAATGTGGCCAATCTTTCTACAAGCATAACAAGTTGGCACAAACTTGGTGGGTTTGTTCATGATTTTTAGGCTATATGGATTAGCCAAATGATGTGAGTTAAATCTATTATCCACATGTTGAGGCATTTACTTAGTGATTTTTGATGTTTTAGCATTTTGATGTGAAATTTTTGTGGCGAAAATAAAAATTGTTTTAGGTTTCACGCCACTTTAGAGAATATTCTCAACATACCCCAAACTCTATTTATTTCCACTAATTCTTTCCACCCCGAGCATATGATCTAATTTTTTGGACCCATTTAAAAATTATTTCAAATCATTTTTAGTAGCTTCAAGTTCAGATTCTAGAGTTGTGATTTATTTAGTAAATGAGTTTTTCACATTCTCAACTTCTTGAACTTTAATATCTAACTCGGATTGTTGACCTAATTTTTCTTTTTTCAAATTTATAACCCTACTGTTTAAGGTTTTATTTAGTTTCTTTACTTTTAAGTATTCCCTAAATAGTTTATCATATACTTCTTGAAGCCCATCGAATTCAGCTTCTGAGTCATTCTCAGAGTCATCAGATTGATTGAAGTTGTCTACTGAATTTTCACGCATTGAGGTCATCTTTTTCAACCTCTTCTTTTTCATCATCGCTTAAGGTCACATTAGCTTTAAAGGCTTGACCATGTTGACATTTAAAGTTTGGATATTTAGCTCGATAGTGGTCAAAACCTTTATACTTATGGTATTGAACTCCTTGGGTATTTTTTGATTTAAAATCCTTGATTTCACGTCGGTCTTTCTTCTCAAATTTAGCTTATTATTTTAAATCCACATCTAATTTATCTCATGAAGATTTATTTTTCTTCAAAAACTTTTTATAATTCTTAACAAATAAGAAAAAATCGTCTTTACTACACGATTCTTTATCGAAGTCCTAGTTTCTGTCTTCCCTACTTGATTTTAGAGCAATTGATTTATTCTTTCTTGGCTGTGGTAGTGTGTGCTTATAAGTTTGAAGGGACCCTATAAGTTCTTATATTTTCAATTTATCTAAATCTTTACTTTCTTCAATAGCAGTAACTTTTGGTCTAAATTATTTAGACAAAGATCGTAGAACTTTTCTAACAATTCTATTTTCAAGGATTCATTCTCCTAAATTAAACATGAAATTTACAATATAATTTAATTGCGCATAGAACTCATCAAATGTCTTGTCATCTTTTATTCGTATTTCTTCGAATCTAGTGGTGAGCATTTGTAGATATCATTTCATTTGTGTTCCTCATAATTCTTTGAATATATCAGGATATCATCAATAAATACCATCACAAATTTATCTAGATACGGCCCGAACACCCTATTCATCAGATCCATAAAAGCAGTTGGAGCATTCGTAAGGCCGAAAGGTATAAGAAGAAACTCATAGTGGCCATAACATGTTCGAAAAGCAGTCTTAGCCACATCTTCTAGCTTAATCCTCTACTGATAATAACTGGATCTCAAATCAATTTTCGAGAACACTCGAGATCCTTACAATTAATCAAATAAATCATAAATACACGGCAGAGGATACTTATTTTTAATCGTGATTTTATTCAACTCATGATAGTCAACACACAGCCTCAAAGACCTATCTTTCTTCCTTACAAATAATACCGGTGCTCCCAAGGAGATCCACTCGGTCTGATAAAGCCCTTATTTAATAGTTCCTACAATTGTAATTTCAACTCATTCAATTCAGCCGGAATTATACGATAAGGGGCCTTAGAAATCGGACTAACATTGGGAACAATAACAATTTCAAACTCAATCTCCCGATGTAGAGGCAATCCAGGCAACTCCTCCGAAAATATATCGTCAAAATCATGAACAATTACGATATCCTTAGCCAGCACACTATGACTCCCAATGGTGCAGGCATATGCTAAGTAAGTTTTACACCCACTTTTTATCAAATTCTTAGCATGCAAAGTAGAAATTAGTACAGGCACTTTTTTCTTTCTAATGCCTTGAAAGAAAAAGGATTCCATCTCAGGAATGTCAAAGTAAACCCTTTTTAAAAAATAATCAATACTGGTATGGTATTTAGCTAGCCAATCCATCCCTAGAATTACATCAAAATCATTCATGTTCAACATCATTAGATCCACAGTCAAATATTTTTCATTTACCTCAACCATACATCAAGGATACATAATATCAGTAATCACAGGGGATTCAGTGGGAGTTAATACAGACAATTTATAATCCTTGATGTATTATGAAGTCCTTGTCTAATAGTTTCTACAGTTGTAATTTCAACTCCTTCAATTCAGTCGGAGTTATACGATAAGGGGCCTTAGAAATCGGACTAATATTGAGAACAATAGCAATTTCAAACTCAATCTCCCGGTGTAGAGGCAATCTAGGTAACTTCTTTGAAAATACATCATCAAAATCATGAACAATTAAGATATCCTTAGCCGGCATACTATGACTCCCAGTGGTGCAGGCATATGTTAGGCAAGTTTTATACCCACTTTTTATCAAATTCTTAGCATGCAAAGTAGAAATTAGTACAGACACTTCCTTCTTTTTAATGCCTTGAAAGAAAAAGGATTCCATCCCAGGAATGTCAAAGTAAACCCTTTTTAAAAAATAATCAATACTGGCATAGTATTTAGCTAGCTAATCCATCCCTAGAATTATATCAAAATCATCCATATTCAACAACATTAAATCCACAGTCAAATATTTTCCATTTACCTCAACCATACATCAAGGATACATAATATCAGTAATCACAGGGGATCCAGTGGGAGTTAATACAGATAATTTATAATCCAAAATACACGGGACAGGTATAATACAACATGTAAATCGTGAAAAAATAAAGAAGTGGGTAGACCTTAAACCAAATAATATAGAAGTAGGAACTCCACAAATAGAGAGGGTACTTTTCACAACGTTTGGAGATGCCTCCGGGTCTTGAACAGTTATTGCAAAGGCCTTAGTAGAAATTCTAGGCTTCTTTCCTTCTAGCCTCGGAGGTAATAGACAATCCCTCACCACGTGGCCCTACTGTCCACATCTAAAATATGCTCTCAATACCTTGCGACATGCTTGCCCCAAATATTTTCTCCCATAGAAAGTGCACTCAACGGCTGATACTCTAGAACTAGTCACTGACTGAGTTGGAATAATGCTTTTCCCCTTGTCAGTTGTCCTAACCTTCTTGGATAGTTCAGAAGATCCCATATTAGATCCAGCACCGAATCCTACCCGGCTAGTAGTTCTCTTTATATAGAATCTCTCTATCTCTACTTCTTTCTCATAGATCACCGCCCTATCTAGAATTTCACCGTAAGTTTGAAGCTTCAAGATTGACAGTGATTTCCTACTAACGTCCCGTAGCCCTTACTGAAACTCCTTCGCCTTCCTTAACTCATCCTCCACATAATAGGGCAAAAATTGGGACAACTCGGTAAATTTTGTGTCATATTCTGTCACCGTTATATTCCCTTGCTTCAACCTCATAAACTCATACTCCTTCTGATCTTGGAGGATGGATGAAAAATATTTTTTAATAAACGTATCTTCAAATATTTTCCATGGGATTTTATCATTGGGCACTCCTAACGCCCTCTTTCTCATACTCCACCAGATATTAGCTTCTCCTTCCAACTTATACACTATGAAGGTGACCATCTCCTGATCAGTACACCAGATCACGGTAAAAATCTTCTTCATTCTCTTTAACCGTACATCTGCTTCTGTCGGATCAGGCTTACCTAGAAAACCCGGTGCTCGCTCTGCTGTAAATCTATCATATGTCATAGGAGCAAGAAATGTTGGAGCTGGTTCGAGTGCAGAGACTGGAGCCATATGCCTCTATTCGACAAATTCCACCACGTTTGTCATTCTTTCCAACAAGTCCACATATGCAGCCTCCCGATCGTGGAGAGTATTGGCACACCACGGTTATTTCTTCTATTCTTTCTACTAGCCATCCTATAATCAAAGTAAACACAACATTGTAACCTCAAGAAACCAGTTAAAGGAAGAGATATTCAAAAACTTAATAAAATTTAAACCTATCCTAAGAACCGATTCTTAAAAGTCCTAATTGCTTTATCTATCCTGACCTATTCCCATAGAAATTCAGTATAGAAATTCAAGCCTATACTTTTACTTTTTGATCGATCAATTTTTAAGGTATTTCATTTCTCTGATACTAATTGTAACGGAACGGATTTTTTTTTCTCAATTAATTCCGTTATTTAGAACAGGAATAGAAACCCAAGACTCACTAAAGTTCTAGAAAAAAATGGACAGAGTTTTTCTAAAATTGGGCTAAATAGAAATATGAACCTGTATAAAATTTACATAACAAACCAGTACATGCACATAACTATCCATTAAATAACAACTTTTCCTACAATACATGTTCATAGGATCACAGATGCCATCAATAGCTTATATATAATCTAATCCACTAAATCAGATATATATAGGAGATGCCATCTAGGACCTGTATAAAAATTTAAAAAATATATAGAGGAAGCAGAACTATAAACCTGCAGAAGTATAATTTTCTATTTCATCACATACATCACATACATTCTATATATTAAATTCACATATATATAATCTGTATATCAAAGTCAGGTCTTTACATCAAACTATTTTACTAAAAATTTCTCTAAAATACTTCAGATCTTTAGAAGTCTTCAGATCGAGCTTTAGATCACTCCTTCTCATCCGATAATAATTCTACAGTCTCATCTGGAGGGAGAAAAATAGTAAAATTATAATATTTTCAGGCACTCACATGTGGATATTGTCTGCTTTGGGCCAAACTCGTATGGTTTTGTTCCTAGTAGGCCCACGGCCTCCAAAACACGTCCACAAGGGAGAGGTATCTACACCTCATAAAGAATGCGCTTCGTTTCTCATCCCCAACCGATGTGGGACCTCACAGTCCACCTGCCTTGTGGGGCCCAGCGTCATCGCTGGCACATGACCCGGGTTCTGGTTTTGATACCACTATAACGTCCCCAAATATCCATATGTGGATATTGTCCGCTTGGGACCAAGCCCGTACGGTTTTGTTCTTGACAGGCCCACGGCCCCCAAAATGCGTCCATAAGGGAAGGTATCCATGCCTCATAAAAAGCACGCTTCGTTCCCCATCCCTAACCGATGTGGGACCTCACAATATTCTGTAACGTCCCCAGACACTCGCATGTGGATATTATTCGCTTTGGGCCAAGCCCACACATTTTTGTTTATGGCAGGCCCACGGCCCCCAAAATGTATCCACAAGGGGAAAGTATCCACGTCTCATAAAGAGCGCGTTTCGTTCCCCATCCCCAACCGATGTGGGACCTCACAGTCCACCCACCTTGTGGGGCCCAGCATTCTCGCTGGCACATGCCTGGGTTCTGACTCTGATACCACTGTAACGTCCCCAAGCACCCGCGTATGGATATTATTTGCTTTGGGCTAAGCCCGCACGATTTTATTCTTGGCAGGCCCACGACTCCCAAAATGCGTCCACAAGGGGGAGGTATCAATGCTTCATAAAGAGCGCTCTTCGTTTTGCATCCCCAGCCGATGTGGGACCTCACAAAAATAGTGAGTCAAGGCCCAATAAGGTACATGCAGGCATGTAGTAAAACTTTTATGCACAACGGAATACAGTAAAACGGATACAGATGTATGTTAAATTATAATTGCTATAAAGTAGTAACTTACAGAAATTATAGCAGAGCATGATGCAGGAGATTATAGAACTGTTAGAAAAACAGAAACACTCAAGTTTCCGAAAGCAGAAGTCAGTGTAATCATAATTTGTTAATACTAAATTGATAAGATAGGCTTCAGAAAGCAGAAATTTGTTTCAATTCTATAAATTATAGAAAATTTCTTTCCTATCAGTAAAGGACCTAAGCAGTAAACCCTACTAGTGGAGGGGTGAATTATCGATGATAGATTATATTTGCACACAATCAAAGCCGGTAGCAGTCGTCCCATCTCATAGGACATCCCTTCTTACGGGATTTAGTATAGTTGCCAGCCGATAACAGTAAATTACCTTCTAGTTTAATGCCCTGAGAAAGGGCGGACCACAAACAGTTATATTGACAGAGTTATCCTCGATTACCATCATAGCATTCTAAGGTATGGTGGGGAACCTAATCTGACTGTATATTAGTCACAGGTCCTAAATCACGGTGTCAGAAATATTTTTCCTTCTTATTTCATAACCGAAAACCCTTTTTGATTTTAGAAATCAGTCAGAGTTTTACAATAACTTTTTAGTTAATTTCAGAATATACAGTAACAGTTTGAAATCCTTCAGATTTATTCAAGAATACATAGTAACGGTCTAAAACCCTTCAATTTTACTTCAGAAGTCCACGGTAATTTAACAGAATGTTTCCATGTAAATTTCCAGATACAAATCACAACACGGGCATTACTTCGTTATAAATCAATATTTACAAATAAAAAATTTTGGATTAAAATAACCAAATCCCTTCATTTTCGTTCTTAGGGTTTCAACAAAGCTTTCGGACACAAAACAGATGCTAAATACATGTACATTCAAGAAATCAAGACCATAAATCCAAACATATATACAAAATCATGCATTTAAATCAAATATTTCCAAATTTTCGAGTTAGAATTTTGGTAAATCTGTCCAGACTCAAAATGAACATGAAACGAGAATCGAATTGTGAAATCGAAGCCACAACGCATGATAATCGTGTATAAATATCAAGTTTAGCGGTATATTTATCAGAAACACGCATTAATTACGCCGATTACGAGGGGCGAGGGTTTTAGAACGGAAAAACAGAAAAGGGAGAACTCAAATTGCAGTAAAAACGAAGAACGGAGTTGGAGATACACTTGCTTTTGTCCGATTTACCGTTTTCCTAACTTTAATCAGGTAAAAATTGGTGAAAAGGGCCTTCCTTTATCTTTTTGTTCCTCTCCTCCTTCGAGCTCTGCTGCTTCGTGGCTGCCAGAAATACCCCCTTCCTCTTTTTAAAACGAAATGAAAGTAGGTCGGTGGTTGAGAATCGCCCCTACGCTCGAGCACGCGGTAGGCACGCGGCAAGCACAAGGTCTTTGCCGGGCCATCGCTCAAGTGCGGCAGGCACCCAGCGAGCAGGCCATTACTAAATTTTTGCACCCGCAGCCGATTTTCCACTCTCTTCATTTTCGAAACTCATTCTCCCATGCTTATCTAGTCACATCTCGATTATTATTTTAATTACTTTTAAATTAACATGTTTTGGGTTTAGGACCTCACAACTGGCCTCTCTGCCAGCTTCTTATGACCACATCGTCACCACCTTGCTGTTTAAAAAAGACACACTGAAATTGGACGAGTCATTGTGTCCTTACTTATGAATGAGTCAAGGCAGTCACAAGGGGCTTCAACATCTTCACAATCCGAGGTACTTATGACCGAGTCCAGGAAAAGGAGTCGATGATGGACAAGGAGAGGTAAGTCCTCGATTTCTGTGGTCACAAGAGGCGACCTTCTACTGACATGTGAAGAACGCGTGGCAAGTCTAATGGACCATGAGTCTGTGTGAGTGGTCGATTCTAGCGCTTATCTACATGCTACATCAGGAAGAAGTTTGTTAAAATCCTACACTCTAGGAAACTTTGGAGTGATAAGGATGGAAAATAAAGGGAAATCTCCAATTGTTGGAAGAGGGGACGTCGTGTTGGTCACCAATAATTAGACAAGGCTAACGTTGAAAGATGTTCATCATGTCCCTGATATTTGACTGGATATTATTTCAGCCAGCCGGTTGGATGATGAAGGTTACTGTAATACCTTCTGTAAAGATGAATGAAAGCTGACCAGAGGGTCTTTGATTGTAGCACGAGAAAAAAAAGTCTTTTGATCTGTACTTGATGAAAGCATGTGTAGTGACCGGGGATGAAAACTCAATTACCAACAAGGAGTCTGAGGACCTGTGGCACCGGAGGTTAGGCCACATGAGTGAACATGGACTGTGTCACCTGGCCAAGAAGGGCTTTATCCTAGAGCTGAAGGAAGATGGACTAAAGACATGTCCTCATTGTATGGCCGGAAAGCAGCGCAGAGTCTCGTTCCATGGAGACTCATCCTTTGTGAAGGCCGATATGCTTGATCTCATCCACATAGATGTGTGCAAATCATTTAAGGAGAAGTCTTTTGATGGAGCCCAGTACTTCATTTTCTTCATTGATGATTACTCAAGGAAGTTGTAGGTTTACCAACTAAAGACCAAGGACCAAGTCCTTGGTATATTTGAGCAATTTTATACTCTGGTGGAGCATCAGACGGGAAAAAAAATTAAAGACTGTCCATAATGATAATGGGGGAGAGTACATTGGGGCCTTTGTTACATACTGTAGGTCTCATGGTAGCAGATATCAGAGGACACCACCAAAAATACCACAATTAAACGGAGTGGCCGAACAGATGAACCGCACATTATTGGAGAGAGTAAGATGCATGCTTTCTGAAGCAAAGCTTTCTCATATTTTTGGGCTGAAACCCTAAAAACGGCGACCTATGTTATCAATAGGTCACTCAGCAAGTCATTAAAGGGTGAGGTGCTAGAGAAGATTTGGTCGGACAAAGAACCATCTTATGACCACCTAAGGGTGTTTGGTTGCAAAGCCTATGTTCATATCCCGAGAGATGAAAGAAGCAAATTGGAGCAAAAAATAAAATAGTGTATATTTTTGGGCTTTGGGGAAGATGAATTAGGCTACAAATTTTATGATCCTACTGAGAAAAGACTTGCCCGATTAAGGGATGTGATTTTTGTTGAGAATAAAATGATTGAAGACATTGGCAAGAGACTAAGTTTGATGATGGCTGGACGGACAAAGGACAAAGTAAGTGTTAAAATTATCCGTCCAGTACCCCCTGGGATGAGGACAATCGCCTTTATGTGTCCGAGGACAATAGTGAGACAGTTACAGCACCTAAGGAGGACCATGATGAAGTTGCTCCTTGACCGGCCGATGATCTCCTTGTCCGACGATCCTTGAGAAAAAGATGGCCGTCCGTCCATCTATTGTGACAGAACGATTTTTTTTTGCATTCCGCCAACGATCTCCCAGAACTGACACCAAGTTTCGGTGGTCCAGTCTGGGCCGATCGTGCCTTCCAAATCATAGGATCACAAATGCCGTCTAGGACTCATACATTTTAGTCATCAAATACATAGCAGAAGTCAATCTATTATCCAGCTGAAGCATCTACATTCATTTCCATAAAAATTCATTCCGGAATATATATAACCATGAGCGTCTAATCACAAAAGTTTATCAATTCTAACAGATCATTACATTAATTGCTTCTTCGTGGCGGTCATCCAAAAGGTGCTTCTAAATCGTTACAAACCCTTCAGAAAGACTTTAGTCACTCTGTCTCGTCAGGCACGAGTTCTAAATTTTCATCTGATGGAGGGGGAAAATAGAAAACAGTGAGCCAAAACTCAATAAGATACATGCAGATTTTTCATAAAACATTCGTGCTGTCAACAGTTATAGATACACATACAGGATATCATTTGGTCGGAATCATGCATAACACTTAGAACGGTTAATGTAGGAAATCATGCACCATATATATATCATACGGTATCATTTCGCTAAACAAAAACTAATCAGAAAGTTGGAACAGATAATATTGAGCATAAAACAAGGTCGGTCACAATTTAGCTTCCTTTATTTATTACTTAATGAAAGGGGGCGTTAATTGAGGATAGATTGGGTACATCTCCTCACAATCACGGCAATACCTCCTTGTACAAAGCCTCGAGTACGGCTCTCACTTACTCCTTGTACAAAACTCCGAGGATGGCTATCACGTCCTCCTTGTACAAAGCCCTAAGGACAGCTATCACTACCTCCTTGTACAAAGCCCCGAGGACAGCTCTCACTTTGATTATCCTCGATTATCACCTTAAGGTCTTAAGGTATGCCGGAGAACCTTATCTCCCAATGCTATGATCTGAACTTATTTATCTTATTATAAAGCTGGTTCACATTTTCTTGTTCACTCCGGACGGCCATATCACAAGTCGATTTCGGAATCACACTATAAAGCCGGTTTCAAATTTATGTTACAAGGCCGGTTTCAAATCATAATTTTCATGCGTCGCTTGGCAATCTGGTTTCAAGATCCCATGATAAATGCCGATTTCAAATTATGATACAAGGATGGTTTCAAAATTTACAATGTAAATACTGGTTTCAAATTTACAATATAAATGCCGATTTTAATTATAATACAAGGCCGATTTCAATTATTCTTGACCTGTTTCAATTTAATATGCAAGGCTGGTTTTCAATTTAATACAAGGCCGGTTTTAAAATTTACAATGCAAATGCTGGTTTCAAATTTACAATATAAATGCCGGTTTCGATTATAATACAAGGCCGGTTTCAAAATTTACAATGCAAAAACCGATTTCAAATTTACAATATAAATGTCGATTTTGATTATAATATAAGGCCGGTTTCAAAATCACAATGCAAATGCCGGTTTCAAATTTATAATATAAATGTCGGTTTCAATTATAATACAAGGCCGGTTTTAAAATCACAATGCAGATGCCAGTTTTAAATTTACAATACAAATGCCGGTTTCAATTATAATACAAGGCCGATTTTAATTATTCTTGGTCGGTTTCAATTTAATATGCAAGGCCGGTTTTAAATTTAATACAAGGCCAATTTTAATCATTTTACAAATCAAGGCCGGTTTCAATCATTTTACAAATCAAGGCAGATCTCATACAAGCCGGTCTACTTTTTCATTCTTTTTAGGTATTCCGATTTAAACATGAGTTTAGCAGAAAGTAGAGGACAGAAGGCAGAAAGTATGAATTCAAACTAAAATGCAGTTTATCAGAGGTAATTAGAACGACATGCATTTAATCTAAATCGAAAGGGAAAACTGACCGTTTCTTTTAAAGCTGGAGCTTTGGAGATGGAAATATAAGTGCTTAAGTATAAACTTTAAAATTTGGGCACACAAACTTAAAAAGGAATGATCGTCCAGTACACTATATTCTGAGGTTAAAACAAAATATTAAATCATGAACTTCAAAACAGGGGGTACACTTGCTTGATAGTTGTTCAACCACCCTTACAGATTGGAAGCTTTCTCTCCTTCTCTACTCCTTACTGTTCTTTTTGCTGGTCGTTCCTCGATCGAAACTGAGTATATATAGATGAGGGGTTAGGTGGAGTAGTGGGGGTAAGCTACCTACCTGGTACTTCTTCTTAGAGGTTAGGTGGGAGTAAGTAGTCTAATCTACTTACTTTGGTACTTCTTCTCAGACGGCCAACGAGGTGGTTCACTTACTTCATTTAGTTAGGGTCTAATTGGGTTCTAACTAATTAGTAAAGTTGGTCATTGTCTTTAGTTATCCTTAATTTATTCTAGTCAACTCTTTCGTCAGTGCTCAGGGTCGGCTATCGTTTTACTTCTTTTATTCAAGTCCGGTCAACCTTTCTCAAGGTCGGTCAACTTTTGGTCGGCCAACATGTTGACACTGGTCAACATCCGGTCAACATCACAGTTTTTGGTCAACTCTTACTCACAGCCAGCCAATATTCTAAAGTCGGTGAACCTTACAACTTCCAATCAACTTTATCTATATCGAATTTCAAGTAATCCGGCCTTCTGCCACTCCAGTTTTTAAGTGGCATAGGGCCACTCCGGTATTGAAGGGTAAGGCCACTCCGGCCTCCGGAGTTCATTATACTCTTGGTTTTAATACTTTATTCCGATTTTAAGTTTTTTTTGAAGTTAGGATCTCATATCTACCATCCAGTGACTATGTTATGCTCACTGATACTGGAGAGTCTGAAACGTTTGATGAGGCTATAAAAGATGTGAATAAGCAGAGGTGGCTAGAAGCCATGGAAGAAAAAATGAACTCTATCCATAAAAATCACACATTTGATTTGGTTGAGTTGCCTAAGGGGAAGAGTGCCCTAAAGAATAAGTGGGTTTTTTGCTTAAAGACTGATGATAATATCACACAGCTAATGTACAAGGCACAGCTGGTGGCAAAAGGCTTTAATCAATGGAAAGGAGTTGAGTTTGATGAGATATTTGCCCCAGTGATAAAAATATGCTCGGTCTGTGTTGTACTTGGTTTGGCAGCTGTTTTAGACTTAGAGATAGAGCAACTGAATGTTTAGATAGCATTCCTCCACAGTGATCTTGAAGAGAAAATCTACATGGAGCAATTGAAAGGGTTCAGGGTCAAGGGGAAGAAAGGTTTAGTGTGTCGTCTGAAAAAGAGCATGTACGGACTAAAATAGGCTCCCAGACAGTGGTATAGGAAGTTTGAGTCTGTCATGGTCGGATAAGGATATCATAAGACTACTTCTAACCACTGTATTTTTGTACAGAGGTTTTTTGAGGACGATTTTGTCATCTTTCTCCTCTATGTGGATAACATACTAGTTATCGGACAAAACAGTGCGTGGATCAAGGAGTTAAAGGAGCAATTGGGACAATCATTTGCCATGAAAGACCTCAATCCAGCGAAGTAAATTCTGGGGATTAGAATATTTCGCGATTGGAAGAATAAGAGGTTCTGGTTGTCCCAAGAGAGCTATGTTAAAAAAAGTGCTACAACACTTTAATATGGACAGATCCAAGCTAGTGAGCACCCAACTGGCAAACCACTTCAGGTTAAGTAGGAAGCAATATCCATCCTCGAATATGAAAAAGGCTAGCATGAGAACTATACCTTATTCATTAGCTGTTGGTTGTTTGATGTATGCGGCCGTGTGTACCAGGCCGGACATTACCCATGTGGTCAGTGTTGTCAGTAGATTTCTTTCAAATCTAGGGATGGAGCATTGGTTTGCTATGAAGCAGATTCTTAGATATTTTCGAGGGACTTCAAAGATGTGTCTGCAATTTGGAGGAGAGAAACTCCAATTGGTTAGCTACACAGATGTGGATATAGCCATAGCCGTTGACACTCGAAAATCCATTTCAAGGTATTTGGTCAAATTTGTCAGAGGGGCTGTCTCTTGGCAATCTAAGTTGCAAAAGTACGTTGCCCTTTCTACTACGGAGGTCGCATTTATTGCTGTGACCGAGGCTAGCAAGGGTACGTTATGGATGAAAAGGTTCATTCAAGAATTGGGCCTGAGGCAAGAAAAATTTACAGTGCTTTGTAATAACCAAAGTGCGATACGCTTGTGTAGGAACTCCTCATTCCATTCGAGATCGAAGCACATTGATATTCGATACCATTGGGTGAGAAAGGTTATTGAAGAAGGGCGGCTATCAGTAGAGAATGTTTGGTCAAATGAAAATGGGTCAGATATGATGACCAAAGTTTTATCCAATGGAAAGCTGAAAGTTTGCTATGATATCGCTGGGCTAGCTAATTTTGTTCCCACTTGGTCGTGAGAGGATGTTTGTTGGTGGTCACTCCCGTGTGGAAGTCCTGATAGTTCGAGGACTTCAAAAATGTACAAGGACCTTGTGAGGCTAAGGTCCGCGGACACATGCACTGAATGTCCGCGGACTGTGAAAAGTGTCTTTGGCGCGAGAAATCTAGGTCAACGTGGGCGTTGACTGGTCGGCTAGAAATGGATATCCTGCAAGACTGTCATTTACAGTAAACATACAGTTGACCTGCCACTTTAAGTAGTTGAAAGATATCATCTTTTGGAAGCCTGCATGCGGCGCTTGCAGGACATGGTTGTGCCTACTATTGTAGGCCTTGAGAGTTGTACGCCAACCACCATACAGCTAGGGTGGTTGGTTGTCTTCTTGCCTGTGTATATATATATATTTGCATACTTAGAATAGGGGAGAGTGTGAAGCTTTTGTATGAGATAGAGGAATATATATTTGCATACTTAAAATGGGGGAGAGTGAAGCTTTTGTATGAGATAGAGAAGAGGAAAAGTAGAAGAACAAAGAGCTGTGAGAGAAAAATACAAAGAGTGTTGTTCATGCTCTATTCTTCAGTTCCGCTTTGTGTAGTTTGTGTAACTAAAATCTCATACTTAGTGATTTATACGTGGGCTTGGTGTTCATGTAAAATATCTGGTGTTCAATTTTCTTATTTTCTTCCTTCCTTCCCTTTCCTGTGAGTGTGCCACTGGGTGTTTGTGACCAACCGGCCATCCGAACACCAACACTATCTACTATTGAAATTGCAAAGGAAGAACCCTTCTTGATTCATTCACTGATACTTTTAATGCCAAGTTGTGCCTAAAATTTTCATTGGGCAGCTTTCTCTAATGGGAAAGGAATTGTTTATTTTTTTAAAAATAAAGTGTCCCAAAATGGTACATTTGTTAAGAATTAGACTGCTTATTTGAACCGTGAGAAAATTATTAACAATGTACAACAAATAAGTAATAATCATAAATAATAGAAAACATATGATTTTACATAGAAAACTCTATTTTCAAACGAGGGAGAAAAATCATGGGACTATATGTTCGAAATATCCAGTATATAATATATGCTCAGTTACACAAACCCAATACATATAAGGACACAAAGCCTTGTAACAAATAAGCCTGAATAATAATGAGTACACGATGAAAGAAAAAAATAAGACAAGTGAAATTTCCATCTCAACTTCAAGAGCTGCGTAACCGAGGTTGGTGGAGGTTGAAACACAATTCGGAACTCACTCGGATACTCAAACCTTCATCTTCTCTCTTTTCTCTCTCTTTCTTTTCTTTTTCTCATAGCATCGGTGCTCAAATTCTCAAAAATTGAAAAGTGATAACTCTAAAATCACGTGAGGCGTATTTATATCAGGAATGATACTTGAGTACTCATCGAGTGTGCATCATGCATAAGCCCACTATAATCATCACATAAGCACCCTCTTCTAGTGTGCATTAGACACTAGACAATCTGGAAATCACATTTGTGCATCCCTCGGGTGCTCTCCGATCTAGAATCAGTGCACGTGCGGCAATCAGACATCCATCACGTGCCATTCTGTAATGTGCCCTCTTCAATGCATGTGCATCCTCATCCATGCTATCAAATGACATTTCAAATAGGTATAGGACCACATGGGAGTGGCTTATAACTCAATAAACATCCCCTTACAATCGTGTGGGGACAATTATCATCCCGATTATAGTTTGGCAAACTTTAAGCTTCCCCTTTTGTATCACTTTGGAGATGATCATCATGACGATCCATTCTCCTTGGCTTTAACCTTGTCAAGTGTTAACAACTCTGAGTCAATGACATTCCACACCCAATAATACCTCATAATAATGTACTTTTATTTAAAATAAAATGACGAGTTTCTACAATGGTGAATTGTACTTTAATTGTCATAAAATAGCATTATTGATTTTACTTGAAGTCAAGTTTTCAGGTAAACTTCTTCATTTACAGTATCTCTTTACTTGCCTCCATCACAATAATGAATTTCACTTCGGTGGTCGAGAGAGCAATGCACTTCGTCAATTTGGATTGGCAAGAAATAGCTCCTCCCATGAATATGACTAGATACCCCAATGTGGATTTCCAGGAATCGACATTGCCTACCATGTTTGTATTAGTGTATCTAACCAGAAGTGACTTGTGTCATTTTCAAAACACAAGAAAATCTTGGAAGTTCCTTGGAGATACCTCAACATCTATTTTACTGCGAACTAATACGTCTTATCGGGATTTGAAAGAAAATGGCTAACCATTCTAACAGTATGAGCGATATTCAGACTCGTACACGTCATAACATACATCAAACACACTTCCTCGAAGAGTAAGGGACGCTTCTCATGTTTGTCTTTTTGTCATCTATACAAGGGTATTATCGGTTGTTCAATTTAAAATGATTGGTCTATGAAGTACTCATCGGCTTGAAATACATTATCAATGTAGCTCTCTTAGAACATCCATGATTTCCTTACTTTATGGTTATGAAATATTTTTATACCCAAAATTTTCTTCGTCGGCCAAAAATTCTTCATGGAAAAGGATTTTTCAAGTTGTAACTTCAATTCGGTGATTCGGGAGACATTTCACCCAATAATGAGTATATCATTCACATAGAGCTAGAAAATAATGAAGTCGTCTACGAAAAACTTTTGAATGAAAATATAATAGTTTGAAGTAGTCTTTTGATAGTTTTGACTTACCATAGCAGACTGAAACTTTTTATACCAATGTCTTGAGGCTTACTTCTACACATATAGGCTTTTCTTCAGATGGCATACTAAATACTCCTTCCATTCAACACAGAATCTTTTCGGTTGCTCAATGTAGATTTTCTCCTCAAGGTCACCATAGAGAAAAGCTGTCCGAATTTCTAATTGCTCAACTTCCAAATTAAGAACTGTGGCTAATCCAAGCACCACTTTGATTGAAGACACCTTAATAATTGGGGCAAAAATCTCCTCGAAATTGATACCCTTTCGTTGATTGAATCATTTCATAATCATTCTTGCTTTGTTCCTTAGTTATGGGATATTCTCATTAGCTTTTAAATAAAAGGCCCACTTATTCTTCAAGGCTCGTTTTTTCCTTAGGCAATTTGGTCAGCTCAAAAGTGTGGTTCTTTTGCAATAATTTTTTTCTTCTTATATGGCCTTCATCCACTCCGACTTATACTCATCCTCCATCACTTCATCAAAACTTTTGGATTCTCCGCTATTGGTAAGTAACACATACTCATCAGTCGATAGGAGAGCCTTCGATTTCTTATGAATCATTAGAGTAGGATGTTCTTGGTGAGTCTAGAATCATCATGAGGGACACTATCATCCGCATTTGCATTTTTAACTCTATCAGGCCTAGGGATCGCACCATCACCTTGATTACCATCTTCATAATAAATTAGCATCGGTGTCAAGGATTTAGGATTAGCATACTAGAACTGGCTGTCGTCATTATTGGAGACAGCCTTTTCTACTCTATTGATGTGAGATCCCATTCTGAAATATGATAATTATAAATTAATTATATGATAAAAATCATATTTAGGTTTAAGAATATAAAAAA